>VWZP01010557.1:0-42666 GCA_013396995.1 Dicaeum eximium
GCAGAATTAAAAAAAAAAAAACAGGATTGCTGCACTTATATTATGCCAAATTACTGTTTTCTCCTCAATATGTAGAAAAACAGTTCTAGCTAGAAGGCTCCAAAACCAAGAGAGTTGTGTAAGTCACGTCTATGTCACACTAAGCATAGACAACCGTGAGTGAAAAACCACACTGGCTTCAGAAGCTAATACAGGATAGCTGCTGTAGCACACTTTATTCCACGAGCTGCAAGAGCCATTAGCTTGGGCACAGTGACATGGTAACGCATGAATAGCAACAAGGTTTTACATGCAAGACATTATATGCTTTCAGGAACAAGGCACTATACCCAAACAGTGCTGTGCTGCACTTTGTGATTCTCACGCACACTTGAAATCTTTATACCTTTATACACAACAAAGCAGTTTGTCCCTAGGAAAAAAAAAAAAAAAAGAAACAAAAACCAAAAGGCGGGCTTCAGAATGTTCACTGGATGTTTTTATTAGAAAATATTGTGTTGGAATAGATGGAACAGTGTTTCACAAAGCTGCAAATGTATATTACCCTGAGGAAAAGATGCCCTCATTTTCTGGCTCCATCCAAGATTTTGCTGTCTTGTGGATTCAGTAAAGAAACTGTGGCGAAGAAAAGACAAATCATTTTGGGAGATAAGATGCACTTAATATATAAAGTGAGCAGGAGGGGCAGTCAACTACCTGCTGAGCCATCTGAGTTTAAAGATAAAAGGCAGTACTCAGCTAGGCTTTTTTCACAAAGCAGCACTGATCCCTCAGCATGCTCATTTAAAAAAAATGAACTCATAGCAACAAGGATCTCAGCTTCCAACAGAAATGGAAGCAATATCAAGCAGAGGGAGTTCTAATAAGGGTCCATGAATTCCAGAATTTCTGTTAGAGATGCATTAGCAAGTGGGGGCTTACGTAGAAGGTCTCTGAAGGAACATTCTCTTTTGCCTTCTGTGCCGCATCTGTGTTAAGTAAGACACTGATATAAGTGTAATTTGTTCTTTATGACTCTATAGCTTGCTGTCTTTACAGTTCAAGAAAAGTAAATGTTACATATATATGTGTATATACATATGTATATACATATATATATTTATAGACTTATGTATCTATGTACATACATAGATTAAAAGATCTAATATATGAATGCAGTTCTGAAGGTACAAAACTTCATGCCCTGTAGCATGCACACAGAATGTAACTCTTCATGGGAATATACTATTCAGCTGGTGAAGTTTTCAAATTTTAAGTCTGTGGATCTCTATATAAAATATATGTGCAAGTCTAAAAAGTGTCCCTTTTTTTTTTTTTAATTAAATGTAATTTGGAGGTAATTTGTAATTGTAAAATCCTTGCACAAGCAGAAGAAAAATATTATTATATGTTTCTCACTCTTTATACAGTAGATTCAACCTTCAAACCTTGGAAACTACACATTTCTCTTTTTTTTTAATAAAATGTGAAGTATTTTCCATTACTTGCACAGCAGAACAAAACTGCAAAAAGTCATGCCATTTATGGATGCCAAAAAGGTGTAAGACAGTCCCAAAGAAGAAATGGATCTTCAATATGCAAAAATTCTGTTATGACATTGTATTGAAGAGCTAGAAATAGAAATTTTGAAATTATTACTTCGTTCTGTCAGAAAGCAGAACAACCTGCAGGTCTTTTAGAGGACATTCAGATCCCTCTTCTCTGAAGTATCTCCATAGGAGCCAAAGAATAGTCACAGAAATGGAAAATGCTCCCATTAATAATTCACATTAGAGTAGAACTGCCATAAGGAATCTGCTGCTTCTCATACAGAATATACAATACAGGAAAGTATCAAATAGTGTATCTAGATTTCAGTGGTTGACCAGAAAGTTACGATACAGTTTTGTTTCATTGTTCATTCACACTGTTACCGGTAACTGGGTTGAATACTCTCTCATTCTTCTTCCTGGTTAACGTTCAGCAGGATCCTACAGAATAAGCATTGTGTGGCCCCATAGGCTGGTGGTTTCTGAAGAATGAGCATTGCATTAACACACCAGGTGTGCAAACAGCTCTTCATCTGGCAAGAACACAACATGCCCTAGAGCCAAGACAGGAATTTGAACCCCATTTGGGTTTGAATCTAACCCTTCACAGAGCTGAGATTCATCTCTGCTTAGAGAATAATGGGAGTTTTCAGTATCTCCCCATAGCCACTTTCATTGCTGCAGAGGTAAATTCTCAGCTAGCTTTAATGAGGCGAGGGGACTCCACTGGAAGACTGGGTGATTTCAGGAGCAAAGGATGCCAACCATTCAGTACCTCAGCTGGCCAATAAGGCTGCTACTTATGCTTAAAAACAATGCAGACTAAAACACCATAGGAAATTTATACTGAAATTATTTCTTCCCATGGACATGTATATCTGAAAGCAGCCTATCTGAAATGACCCAGTTTGTAACATTACATCACCATGGTCCCGCTGGAACACAGGCCAGCATTGTGCCCTTGTGGCAAAGAAGGCTAATGGATTCCTTGGCTGCATGAAGAGAAGAGTTGCCAGCAGGCTGTGGGGCAGGTAATCCTGACCCTCCATCCAGCACCAGTGAAGCCACACTTGGAGCCTGCCCCGTTGTGAGATTATTAGTACAAGAGCGACATGGAGCTACTGGAGAGAGTGCAATAAACAGTCACAAAGTTGATGAAGGGACTGGAATATCTCTCCTGTGAAGAAAGACTGAGCGACTGAGGTTGTTCAGGCTGTAGAAGCAAAGGCTCAGAGGAATCTCATGATATTGTACACACTCCTGAAGGGAGGGCACTAACAAGACATAGTCTCTTTCCAGTGGTTCCCTGTGACAGAACCAGAGGCAACAAGCCCAGATTGGAAGACTGGAGGTTCCTTTTGAACAGTGGGAAATGCTTTTTTGCTGGGAAGGTGACTGAGCACTGGCAAAGATTGCCCAGAACTGTGGAGGAATATCCATCCTTGAGAGACATGGTCTTGGGCAGCATGCTCTGGGTCTCCTTACTGGAACAGGGAAGTTGAACCAGATGACCTCCTGACGTCCCTTCCAACCTCAGCCCCACCATGATTTTGTATTTTGTTCAGGGAAAATAACAAAAGTAACCACATCAGAAGTTTCAGTTAAGGAAAAAAAATCAGAATTAAATCTTAGGATAATTAAAAACAGCATCACACTTGTCAGAGTTCTCAGTATGCTGACTGGAAAGAAGCATAAAATTGCAATAATATTTTACCAGAAATGGCAATATAAATTGAGATAAAATTGTTATCAGGTTCTATTTCTCATACTATCTAAGAGAAAAAATAGAACTAGTACATGGCACATAGGTGAGTAGAAACATCTGCTTCCTCTGCACTATTTATCATGCTGTTCTGTATGTTCTGTATCGTGCTTCTGAACTACATTCACAAACTGTATGTAGGTATAGTCATACAAAGTCCAATGACCTATCAAGACCACTTTTACCCAAAGCAAAAATGATACCTGAAAAAAAGGAAAGATACAGGAGCTGTACTTGTTCATTTGACATTGCCACACTTTTCTGAACATTAGTTCCCTTAATAGAATGGCTATCTTGATAGATTTTTGGTGGCTAAGAAAATCTTCAGGACAAAGAATTTCAATTAAAGAAATTGATAAGAACCTCAGGATACGCAAAAGACAAAATATCCATAAATCTGTACTTGTTTATTGTAAAACATATAAAAATGGTCTGTTGTCAACAATCTCATTACAATGTTGTTACCTACTAGCCTAAAAGAGACAGAAATTTAACCAAAATGTAAGAGATATGAAGGAAACTGCAACTTGTTATGTCCTTTCTAATAATTTAGTACTCTCAAATATCTTTCCTGCCTGTCTGCATGCAGCATACTGCCTTATACCACAAAAATGATAAATGAACAAAGTCAACCTCTGACTTTTTGATCTGTCTCTTAGGATAAGCACATAGGCTGCTTTGGACAATATGGTCATAATTCAATTGGAGTCTTCAAACACTTTCTGCAACTCAAACACAAGTGAAACTATGATGCCAAGAGGTTAAATTCCGGCTCTGTTTAGATAAGTCTGGATATCTCCAAAACAGCATCTGTTAAAATATTACAAGATACATAAATTATAGCACTGCCAGAAAGAACCCATGAAATAAAATCAGGAAGCTGTAAAGATAAAGTATGAAAAATGGAAAAAGAGAATATGGAAGTAAACCCCAACAGATTTTAAAAAAAAAAGTGAGAGACGGAGAGATTCATAAAATGATGGGCTGACATTACTAAGGAAAAACAGAATTAGGGCCACTATCACTGCGCATTAGCTAATTCCTAATCAAATGTCTCAAAGAAGACTGATACTGGAAAGAAAATCGGGCTCTGTAAACCAAACACTCCAACTAGTTCTCCTGTATACTGCACTCACACTTGGTCTGAGAGATGCAGGACTGCAGTCCATAATCTAAATCTGCATCAGATTCCAAAAGGTATTCTGCCTGACTTCCACACTTCCACAGAGTGCATGGTATCTGTTCAGTATTAATGATCAAGGGAACAAACTGTCTTTCACCAATGAACATAAAGGTTTCCACTCCTCTGTTTAGGTCAGTGCTGGAGACAAAACAGTTCACTGGCTGACTGCATGACAACTAAGGACAGATTCTGTTGTAAAACAGACCAGTCAAATACAAAGCTATGCCTATTTTTCACCTGTGTTATGTAATTTTCCAGAGGCACTCAAGTCCTCATCTTAACTTACAGGAAGGAGAAAATCCAATGAGACCACAAATATTTGTGCATGTGCCTAAAGTCCAACACAGCACAAAAAAAAAAAGTATTTGTATTTTGTTAGCAAACAGGAGTGAAATCCAGAGGCTGAGAGCTCTGGAAGCAGATTCCCAAATTCACTTGCAGACACTCAAAACTCTTGTAAGTCCAGACAGTCCACAACTGCTACAGCCTAGAAACACTTGTACTTATACGGGTGTTACAGGCTGTAAAGACAGATCTACATGCTCCGTGCTGACTGCCATCAGCATATGTCCTTGAGGAAAAAGAAGTCCTAAAAGCAGCTGTGATGCCCCAAGACAGGACAATTCAAGATATT
Organism: Dicaeum eximium; assembly: GCA_013396995.1. Lineage (NCBI taxonomy): Eukaryota > Metazoa > Chordata > Aves > Passeriformes > Dicaeidae > Dicaeum > Dicaeum eximium. The sequence continues at coordinate 5,109 of VWZP01010557.1, forward strand.
TCATATATCTTACATAACTATAAATTTTAAGTTATTGTAAGATAAACTATCTTACAAACATTATTCATGCAGACAAGACACCAATGCAGGAAAAAATAAAGTGAGCCTTCATAAATCTGTAACATTTATTTTACTTACCTTCATATTGTCATAGTACATGTGGTATAGACAAGTCATAATCAAAACTGCAAAAATACCACACAGTTCTCCCATAAACACCCTGCAGAAATTCTGTACCATGTGGGCACTGCACTGGTTTTCGTCACTTAATACCACAAGACTTTTCTCTGGGAAATATTTGAAGTCCAAATCTTCAAAAACACACCAAAAATAGTCACTGTACTTAGTAGGATGCTAATACAGGAAATAATTGTCCATGACCTGCAGAGTATCAGTTTCTTCTAAGTCCCAGGTAGTACTTCTTTTTCAGTACTTCTTTTTCAATTAAAACTCAGTCTCTCCGTTAAAATATTTTAGACATGACCATTTCACAGTCTTTAACAGCAGAAATACAGTAAACTTACAGTAAACTTGTAAAGTTTTATACATAATATAAGAAGGCATACACAGAGACAAAGGAGAACTATGCTTTTTAGTAGTCTGATGTTTCTGGAAGTAAATTTAATATCTAAATTGACTTAGAAGCTTAAAAGACATAGCGTCTACTGTTCCTTAGCAGCCATGATAAAATTTTGGTCATAAATTTTCATTAAGCTCATTCATCCACAGTGGTCTGGCTTAAAATTTTCAGTCTCAGTCTTCTACTGCACACACAGATGAACACAATAACTGCAATGGAAAGACAATGCACATCAGAATAACCAGAGATGGAAACACCTAAAACAGAGAGGTTTGGGGTTTGAATAGGGAAACATGAATTCTTGAATAAATCAAGTGTACTGAGCTCTAAACCAATGAGCAGCACTTATGGCAGGAAGCAGGTCCTTTTGCTCTGTACCAGTGCTACCATAGCAGCAGTCTCTGCTTTGCCTATATGATTATTCTGCAAAGAAATAACTTTGTCATATTCTCATAGTGCCTTTAGAAATAAGAACTGGCAGCTCTTCAGGGTACAATCTTTGTATGTTGTCCTGGCTTCCATTTCATTCATGCATTCACATTTGTACAGGATCAAAATACATTGTATTCCATATGTTAGTCAACGGTCATATGATTTTACTGGATTTCTTCTACAAACTACAAGCACTCCTCCTCCTCTTTCTCCCAGAAAGATTCGTATTCCCAGCATGTATTTCTAACTGCATGCCACAGACATTTCTTACTGATGATTTGAGGACAGTGGAATGTCAGTATTTGGGTGGTCTCTTTGCCAGTGCAGTCTCCTTGCAATCTCTGGGTGGTCAACTCAGTGCCAGATTTCTCACCTGTGGTGAAAATACTGATTTGCTCCAGGGAAACAGACAGTGCAGTAAGTCATATAAAGGATGCCACTGGGAACAATTTTTCTAAAAACTGAGATCCTATAAAATACTTTTTCTTAATACGCAAATCTCCTAGGCATACCTCTGAGATGATTTTCCACTGCTTTTCTGAGTACCTTTTTTCCACTTACAAACAGCAGCAATACAAAAATTCATTTTCTGCCACAGAGACAAACCCAGTACAGTTGCATTTTCCTCATAGTGGAGAACTTTTAAAAAATCCTGAACTCTAGTGTGCAAACCTGGCCTCAGCAAATGGCTTGGTGGGCTATGGTCTCCCCCTGCAGGGCCCAGCCAGAGGTGATTTTTAGCACAGCTGCTGAGCCAGCTTTCCTTGTGGATACATTCTTCTCCTCCAGTTGTGTTTACTTCTCCTTAAACCTGAGATAATTGGACAACAGTACTGCCTTTATCTTATATCAGTTCCCAGAACCCAGAATGTATATATGGGCAGTGTTGAGTTCTGGTGGTCACAGATTCTTTATGAAGTTTGCCATAGTGGGCAAAGCCCTTCAGTGGTCTTTATAGTGTTTAGAACAAATATAATTTTTAAGGCTCTTACTCTATGGAGAAGAAGCATGTGTCCCTAGTTTCATGATGAGGTATGCAGATAGCCCTCATATCACGGGCAGTGAAGTACCCCAGACAAAATTTTCCAGTGCTGGAATTTAGCAGATTCTGCAATTATGCAGAACTGGTTTACTACCTTGTGGAAATCTGGCAGTCTGAAGGTTGTGGGGACACCAGCAGTAAAGTGCAGCACAAGAAAACCTAGAACTTGTAGAGGATGACTAGGATACAGAACATTTCAACAACCTAGACATACACAGGTCCATGGGAACTGACAGCACGCACCATGTGGTGCTGAGGGAACTGGACAATGCCACATCCCCAGTCATCACACTAATTAGAGAGGGTGCTCCTAAGCACTGAAAGAAAGAAAGCTATTATAATTCCTATTTACAAAAAGAGGAAGAAATAGGATTTGGAGAACTACATGCTGATCATCTTTGCTGTTTCTCCTGGGAAGATGATGGACTAGACAATCCAAACATATGAAGGACAATAAAGTTATTTGGAGCAGTCAGCATGGATTAAGGAAGGTGAATCATTCCTGAACAACCTTACAGCCTTCTATGATGAGATGAGCAGCCTGGTGCATGGAAAGAGAGGAGAATGAGAGAGGTTGCTTTGTCTTAACTTTAACAGAGCATTCCACACTGTCTCACATCACACCTTCCCAAACAAACTGACAAAGTACAGACTGAGTAAGTGGCAAACAAGGTGTACTGAAAACCGACAGGCTTGGCAGGCTCAGAGAGCTGGGATAAGTGTCACAAAAAGCAGCTGAAGGCCAGCTGTCCACAGTGTACCCCAGGCATTGATACTGGGACCAACACTGCTTCAAATCATCATTAATGACAGGACTGAATGCACTCTCAAAGAGTTTTCAGGTGATAGAAAACTACTGAAAAAAGAAATAATTAATATATCTGATGTGTGCTCCCATGCAGAGGGACTTTACAAGCTGGAGAAAAAGATAAACAGAAACCTCATGAAATGCAGCAAAAGGAAATTTAAGGTCCTGTCCCTGAAAATAAACAACTGCAGATACAGTATGTGCTGTTGGCTGGCCAGCTGGAAAGTAGCTTCATGAAGAAGGATCTCAGTCCTAGAGAACAAGCTGAAAATGAGCAATGCAGTGCATCTTTATGGCAAAGAGGAACAGCAATTTCCTGGGCTGCACCAGGAAAAGCTTTGCCAGCAGGTCAAGTTCTATTTTCACAGAACTGGTAAGATACTTCTGTAGTCCTGGGTGAAGATCTGGGCATTCCAGTACAAGAGACATGGAAATACTATAGTCCACTGCAGGACCACCAAAACCTCAAAAGAGTTTTTTTTTTTTTGGAGTATCTTTCACACAAGGCAAGGCTGAAGGAGCTGGGTCTTCTATAGCGTGGTGAAGACAAAGGACCTTGTGCATTTGCAAAAATACTTGATAGAAGTATGTAAGGATGATAAATGCAAAATCTTCTAATCAATGACAGGATGAGAAGCAATGAGAACAATCCAAAACACAGGAAATTCCCCATACGTGTAACAAGCCCCCTTTTTTTATTATAGGAGTGATCAAACACTGTCACAAGTTGCCCTGAGATGACATGGAATCATCCTTGATGATATCCCATACTCAGAGATGGCTGGAGCAACCTGCCTCAGCTGGCCTTTTCCTCATGCTGGAGGATTGTCATAAACAATTTCCAGACGTGCCTTCCAACATCAGTGACTTTGCATTTTACTGGTTTACACCTCTTCCCTCTATAAAAGATAGGACTCACAGTATGCTCAAACCAGGTGACAGGGGAAAATGTAGGGAGCTGAGGAGAAGGAAAGTGGCAGGATAAATCCTGCATTATCAAACCCTTGCACAAAATAGTGTCAGGCTGGAAACCCACAAGCAGCAAAGGTTCAGCTAGACCAGAACTTCTCTACCCTTTTCTAAGTCTAGCTTTAAGGTGACATGGTAACCAAATATAAAAATAAGCTTTTTTTATCCAGTTGAATAGTTCAAAGTTATGAATATTTTCTTTCACACTGCACAATGGATCGTGATTATCTGCTTTCCTTATGGTTACAAAGTCACTTTTATAATTGAAAATACATGTGAAAGTGTATCTATAAGGCTTCCCTATCAAAGCAGGACCTTTTATACATTCTTTTCTCTAAAAGCTAAGCCCCTTCCCTTTCAAAAGCAAAATCCTTTTACAGAATAATGCAAGAATACATAGATGATAATTAGTCCCCAGACTTTAAAAAATATCAGGTGTGCGTTTTTCAACATTTCTTCAAGTCCAAAATTATGGTCAGCTTTTTCTTACTAATAATTAGATTCTACTTGAGATCTTCCTTATAGTTTTATGTCTAATTCAGTACAGGGCTAAAAAAACATGAAAAAACTAAATTGAAAAGAGTATTTGGTAAGCATTGGTGGTCAGCATAGAAGAGACAGGATGCACTTCTGTATCTCTGAATTGTGCTGAAAGCATGAAAAAGTGCTCTTGGTCCTCCTGCTCACAGGAAATATTAAGAAGCTCAGAAAATAATTTCTTGTCAATTCTAGGTAAGATGCAGAGATGTTTCTAGGGTCATGCAGACTTGAGGAATTAAAGGCAGTTCACGTTGATATGAGACAGGCAAAAAAAGGACATGGATTTTTCTAGCAGACAACAGCCAGACCTAGCGTTATTTTTTCTCTGTTTTTCTGTTTCTGAATGATAGTATATTTCTGAGTGACCCTTCATGAATTATAAGTGAAACTCATTTCAAGTTATGCTGTAGGTATCATTTTCCAAAGTCATCATAGTTTAAGAGGTTCTTCACTGTCTTAAGTTTTTCACACACAGAAGCAATTCCATTCTATATGTGCATAAAATTACACAACACAAGAACATTCACAGCATAGTGCCTAAGTTGGTAGAAGGCTTGCTATGACATCTTGACTTGGATATCTCTCTGCAGCTCTAACGTGTTTTATAACAGAAAAAAACCTACTAAATTTAGAAGCTATACTTGGAACATTTTTCTGGAACAATCTACATTTTATAAAACAAAAATGAAGTGTGGTTTTGTACTTGACTCATCAGCACTCAGTCTGGTTAAGAAAACAGTGAAGGGCTAAGCTTTTCTGTTATAAAAGATAACTTGAAAATACATAAATATGCACTTAATTATTTACTGGAAAAAGCTTATTGAGACAGAGCAGATAAAATGAATGTATTTTGGAGAAGCAATGTGTTCAAGACACAACCAACGCTGCAGTAGAGCACAGCTCTTCACAACAAATTGATCTTTACACAAATTCACCTCAAGTGCGAAAAGCAATATCCACCTTTACCTCTAATATGTTTCCATAACCCACAATGAAGCCATAATTCCTTTTTGGCATGAGCTTCAAATCTCTACTTAATATACCAGGACAAAGTTCTGCAAAAACTACTCCCCCACCTGACATTTAGGCTACAGTTTAAATGTAAATCTATTCCCACTTCTCTAGACTGTGTGTAAGCAAGGAATTACTTCATCTCCTCTCACATTCATTGCTTTCCTAAGCCTACCTCACACCAACTAATACACTACACACAAAATCCTCTTATGCCATATTCATAATACACCAAATAATGAACACAATTAGAAACATCTGTTTATGCAACAGCTGATCCATACCAGAGACTTATTCCTATCTACTTCCCCATAAATGTCTAGAACTCTCCCTAGACTTGGAGATAATAACACTGTGATCCCAAAGTGCTACCACAGGTTTTATGTGCAGTCCTGAAGGACTCTGTTGCCTTAGATACTCACTTTGCAGATCACAACTCCCGTCTAAAGCAGTTTTGGAGGAGGGTATGGTTGGTTGTTTTTCTATTCTCTTTTACATCTTTGAGGCAGCTGCTAACTGACTTGCCTAACAGAAATTTCCATACAGCTTCCAATTACAGAGAATTATGCAGGAAGAATGAGCAGATGAGAACCTCTATAGATATGTAAGAGCAGCCAGACATTCACAAGCCCTGGTCCTGATGAGGGACTTCCAACACCCCAATATTTGGTGAAAGGAAAATACAGCAGGGCATAAATAAACCAGGAAGTACCTGGAATGCACTGATGATAATTTCCATCTCCAAGTCATAGAGGAGCCAACAATGAGAGATGCTATGCTGGACCGTGTTCTCACCAACAGGGGTCTTGAAGGCTGATGGGGTATGTGAAGCCCAAAAGCAAGCTTGGCTACAGTGACCATTTACCCGTGGAATTCAAGATACTTAAGGCAGCAAGGAGGGAACACAGCAAGCTCACCACCCTTGAGCTCAGGAAAGCAGACATTAGCCTCTTCAGGGATCTGCTTCATAGACTACCACACGATAATTCTTTTCCTCTGGAGAGAAGAGGGGCCTAAGAAAGCCAGTTGATATTCAAGGACTACCTTCTCCAAGCTCAAGAGTAATGCATCCTGAAAACAGAAAGCCAGGCAAAAACTCTGGGAGGCCTGAATAGATGAACAAGAAAATTCTGGAAAATCTCAAACACAAAAAGAAAGCACACAGAGGGTGGAAGCAAGGACAGGTAGCCTGGGAGGAGAGAGATTGTCTGAGGAGCCAGGAATCAGCTTAGTTAAATCTGGCCACAGACATCAAAGGCAAAAAGAAAAGATTCTACAGATACATCCATGATAAAAGGAAGGCCAGGGGAAATGTGGGCCTCTCCAGAGGAAAATGGGAGGCCCGATTATCCAGAATTTGGATAAGACTGCAGTACCCAAAGACTTTTTTTCCTCAGTATTGGCAAGTACTCCATGTCATGACCCATCAGTAGGGAAGGTGATGGTTGTTATAAATCCTAAGGCTGTTCAAAGACACCAGCCCATGTGATAGAGAACTCTTAAGCTTTTATTATATAGCCATCTTAACTCTGGCAAGTAGGCCCCTATTTAGTTTCAAAAGTGCTGGTTAACAAGCCCTTAACTTTTACTTCCACAAGCTTCCAATTCCTGCAACTAACTCCAGTATAGAGTAAGGACTAGAACACGATAGGTGCATGACACGCCGCCGCAGTATCCACTCGGGCTCCGGCTAGCTCTCCGGGGCAGCGCACCGAGTGTGGCCGCTTCCCGTCCCGCCCGCGCCGGGTTTCGGGGGAGTCGGTGCAGCCCGCGCTCCCTCGCAGAGAGCGCAGGACAGCGGCAATAAGTGCAGCGTCGAGGAGACGGCGTAATTCGAAGGGAGAGAGACGGGCAGCTTCGGGTGTAGGACATAGGATGTTTATTCAGGTCCAGGGGTCCACGAAGCCACGAGGCCAGCTCAGGGAGCACGAGGTTTTAAGGGGGGGTGGAAACCAGGGGTGGAGGGATACAGAAACCAATCCGGTGAGGGTGGTGGAGGAATTGATTACAAACACAAACCAATAGGGTTGAGGGTGGGAGTGAACCAAGGTACAGCAGCTAATGAGGGAATAGGGATAACATAACTGACAGGGAAGATTCCAGAATAGGGGTATGGGTTAAGGGAGGATTGACACTCTCGTGGGTTGGGTATAAGAGACTGACAGGGAAGATTCTGGAACGTGGGTATGTGCCCTGGGGAGATTGGCAGGGGCAAGGGAAGGAGGGTGAACACCTTATCTGGAAAGGAGGGGTTCGGGGCAAACCATCAGGGATTACAGAATAAGGGAGGTTTTAGGGGGATACCAACAGTAATATAAAACATTCAACAATAATATAAAACACTAGAAATACCACTACCACAGGTGCATTTTGCTCAGACAAAGCAAGGTAGGAGAGAAATAAGGATATAAAAGAGAAAAGGAGCAGAAAGTTCACCAGTCCATAGTTCCACGTTGATCCTGTTGCACAGATAGTCTGGATCTGGGATAGCTAGACAAACAGAAAAAGAGGAAAAAGGGGTGCAGGCAGGACCAAATGTTTATAGTTAGCCTGGTGCATGCCTCTTATGCAAACTAAATTTTTGAGTGAGTCAGGATGGGCATCTCTAGGTAGAAAGGGAAGTTGGCTTAGAACAGGGCTGTCCCACCTCCACAGGATCTTTCTTCCAATCACAATTTTTCTTTCGCAACAGTCAGAATGCCTGAGATGTGCCTGGTCCTCACATCTAGCCACACCAAGCTGCAGAAGGTAAAGGTGGGACTGGCGAATGAAGAGAGAAGATGTGATTCAAGACCTCATCTAAGAGGTCTGAAGGTGCAAAAGTTCATGGGACTTGATAAGAAGCATTCATGAATCCTGATGGAACTGCCAGAAGAGGTGGCTAAGCCACCATCCATCATATTTGTGAAGTAGTGACAGTCTGCTGAGGATACCACAGACTGGAAAAGGAGAAACATAAACCCCCATTTTTAAAAAGGGAACAAAAAGACTCAGGAAACTATAGGCCAGCCAGGCTCACTTGTGTGCCAAGCAAGATCAAGGTGTAGATCCTCCTGGAAACTATGCTAAGGCATATGGAAAATAAGGAGTGACAGTCAACATGGCTTCACTAAGGGCAAATTGTGCCTGACAGATTTGGTGGCTTTCTAAGACAAGGTTACAGCATTGGTGGGCAAGAGAAGAGTGACTGACCTTTGCAAGCATTTGACATTGTTCCACACAACATCCTTGTCTCTAAAACAAANTGAAGTAGTGACAGTCTGCTGAGGATACCACAGACTGGAAAAGGAGAAACATAAACCCCCATTTTTAAAAAGGGAACAAAAAGACTCAGGAAACTATAGGCCAGCCAGGCTCACTTGTGTGCCAAGCAAGATCAAGGTGTAGATCCTCCTGGAAACTATGCTAAGGCATATGGAAAATAAGGAGTGACAGTCAACATGGCTTCACTAAGGGCAAATTGTGCCTGACAGATTTGGTGGCTTTCTAAGACAAGGTTACAGCATTGGTGGGCAAGAGAAGAGTGACTGACCTTTGCAAGCATTTGACATTGTTCCACACAACATCCTTGTCTCTAAAACAAAGACATGGATTTGAGAGATTGACCACTCAGTGAATAAGCAATTGGCTGGATGGTCACACAAAGAGCTCAGCGTGCAAGANAAGCAAGATCAAGGTGTAGATCTTCCTGGAAACTATGCTAAGGCATATGGAAAATAAGGAGTGACAGTCAACATGGCTTCACTAAGGGCAAATTGTGCCTGACAGATTTGGTGGCTTTCTAAGACAAGGTTACAGCATTGGTGGGCAAGAGAAGAGTGACTGACCTTTGCAAGCATTTGACATTGTTCCACACAACATCCTTGTCTCTAAAACAAAGACATGGATTTGAGAGATTGACCACTCAGTGAATAAGCAATTGGCTGGATGGTCACACAAAGAGCTCAGCGTGCAAGAGGAGACCAGTGGTGAGTGATGTCCCCAAGGCTTGGCACTGAGACCGGCACTGTTTAATAGAGACATGGACAGCAGGATCAAGGGCACCCTCAGCAAGTTTGCTGATGACACCAGGCTGTGTGGGGGGGGATGCCATCCAGAGGGACCCGGACAGGCTGGAAAGGTAGGGTTGTGTGAATGTCATGAAGTTCAACAAGGCCAAGTTCAAGGCCCAGTGCCTGGGTCACAGTAATTCCAAACACAAATACAGCCTGGGTGGAGAACAAATTGAGTGCAGCCCTGAGGAGAAGGACTTGGGAGCATTGGAGAATCAAAAGAAATGTGACCGGCAGGTCGGGGGAGGCGATTCTCCGTCTCTACTCCTCTTTCATGAGACCCCACTTGGACAACTGCACCCAGCTCTGGGGCCCCCAGCATAAGAAGGATGTGANGGCACTGAGACCGGCACTGTTTAATAGAGACATGGACAGCAGGATCAAGGGCACCCTCAGCAAGTTTGCTGATGACACCAGGCTGTGTGGGGGGGGATGCCATCCAGAGGGACCCGGACAGGCTGGAAAGGTAGGGTTGTGTGAATGTCATGAAGTTCAACAAGGCCAAGTTCAAGGCCCAGTGCCTGGGTCACAGTAATTCCAAACACAAATACAGCCTGGGTGGAGAACAAATTGAGTGCAGCCCTGAGGAGAAGGACTTGGGAGCATTGGAGAATCAAAAGAAATGTGACCGGCAGGTCGGGGGAGGCGATTCTCCGTCTCTACTCCTCTTTCATGAGACCCCACTTGGACAACTGCACCCAGCTCTGGGGCCCCCAGCATAAGAAGGATGTGAACATACTGGAGTAAGTCCACAGGAGGCCACAAAGATGATCAGAAGGCAGGAGCACCTCTCCGAGGTGAGAGGTGCTGAGATACTTGGGGCTGTTCAGCCCAGGAAGAGAAGGCTCTGGGAAGATCTCACAGCAGCATAGAAGAATCCAAAGGGGGCCTACAAAAGTGCTGGAGAGGGGCTTTCTACAATGGCATGTAATGACAGGACAAGGTGAAATGGTTTTAAACTGATGGAGGATAGGTTTTAGATGAGGTATTATGAAGAAATTATTTATTGTGATCATGGTAGGACACTGGAACAGGTTCTAAGATATGTGAATACCCCATCCTTGAAAGTGTTCGAAGCCAAGTTGGATGGTGTTTTGAGCATTGGAATTAGATGATTTTTAAGGTCCCTTCTAATCCAAACTATTCTGTGGTTCTGAGATTCTAATATACGGCCAGATTAGCCCTGTTTGTGAATTCTGAAAATATTCTCATTCATGTTTTTTCATCTGCTGTCATGTAAAAACTTATATTAGGAATAGGGGTATTTTATAAATTATAACGCTAATTTTATTTGCATTCTTATCTATAATTTACCTAAATTGTAATCTGGAAGGAATAAAAAAAAATTCAGGATGTATTAACTAAAATAAAGCACATTTAAGGTATGACATGTCCTGCCTAAATGTCAAGAAAATGCAAAAACTGGATGAGCTATACACCAAATTATTTTGTTGCTATTTCTTGTAGCATATACATCATCACCATCAATTGCAGGAAAATATAAATTGGAAGAGAGATTATCTCTTGCTTGAGAGTTCTCAAGGGTTTATGTAACCCTTTAAATCATAATAACTGGAAACATTATATATGCTCAGGTCCATGCACGTTGTTGTTTGAATGATTCCACGGGTAAAAATCCTGCTCATTAAATGAAGAGCACCTTACAAAGAGTAAGTATTATGTTTTGGAGCATCCTGGTTACAACTTCTGTGATTCTTTCAAATGGCATTCTCAATACTTCTGAAATCAGCACAATTTCCTTGGTCTGCATCCTATTAAAAAATGGGGAGATTTCAGGTGAAGAATTGTTGCTGTTAATACAGTGAAATGATCTTCTCACTGCACAGCAGAATTTGAGCTACAATTAAAGCCTTTGTTTCACCTCTAATAGTAAAATACTTACTCAGAAAGCAGATGAGGTATTCTCTCATTCTTCAAAAGGATGTTAGGACCTAAAGCAATCATACTGCAAGTGTGCAATCAGTGCCTCAGCATCTTAAAGTAGATTAGAATCATAGGAAGAAGCCAAGGGCAAGTCTTGAGAAACATCCTTAGAAAATGTTGATGTCTCTATCTAGTATTTCCCAAGGTGCTAATAGTACATGCTATTTAAAACTGTCCTGGGTTGACTTTATGAGGCTCGTTATCCCCATTCGATTGTGTAGCTCAGAAAAAAGTTTTTGCACCTTTAAGATGGATTCTGAGAGTGAAGAGGGGGAATGATGGAGGCCGCAGCTTGTTTTCACACTGCTCTCTCCTCCTCCACATTCCCTTCTGCGGGACAGTGTCTGCAGCGGGACAGAGGGCTTCTTCGTTTTTAGTTAGTTTTAGCTAGCTGAGGCAGAGAAGTTCTTTGGACTGCAGTTCTTTAGTTTTTTTTCTTTGGACCTGTTTAAACCTGCTCTGGACTGAACACCAAGAGGACCAGGAGCTCACACCTGTGGCCCACTGGGCTGGGCCGGACCAGCAGCATTTCCAGTACCAGAGGGACTGATAACAGCCTGGGACTCTCGGAGTTTGTCATCTCTTCTGGAGCAGCAAGAATTTTATTGTTAATATTGTTCAATTTGTTGTTGTTGTTGTTGTTGTTGTTGTTGTTGTTGTTGTTGTTGTTGTTGTTGTTGTTTGTGCTGGTGAATGCTTTTGCCTGTTAAATAAACAGTTTTTTCCACTTTTCTCCAAGGAAACTTTTTTCCCAAACCAGATGGGGGAGAGGCCGCTTGAATTTGGTTTCTAGAGGAAACCCCTTTAGGGGACTTTCTCCCAGATTTACCCTAAAGCAGGACAAAAGCAAAATGAGAAAACAAGACTGCAGTATTCTCCATCTGTTTTGGATATCCAGCTGTGAAACTGGTGCAGAATGGGGGTTCATGTGAACAAGCGGAATGTGAAGCAGGTGATGTAAGAGCACAGGATGGATGTTTGGTGGCTGTGCCGGGTCAGCAGCTTCAGCTGGCAGCCCCACCTGCTGATACTGCCCCAACAGCTCACACTTCAGCCTCCCAGCAACACCAGCCTGGTGCTCCACAGGGTCATAGCAACTGGAGCAAAGCCAGTATCCTGTAACACACTGTGATATGAGTGCAGCACTTCCAGAGCTGACTTATGGTCATTCATCTGTCTCTCTGCTGGAGCTGGTCAGAGGAGGACAGGGAGATCTGGCGCTGTAACTATCCCGCTCAGAGCTGCATGCATTATGCACTGCAGCCAAAGAAGTTTACCTGAAACTCTAACAGTGGCTCAAATTGCTGCCTCCAAGTACAGGCAAAAGCCATACAAACATTCACAAACACATATAAAGATACTCAGAACCACTAGCATGCACTTATCAACATCTTAAAAGGGTTCTGCAAAACAACGTCTCCATGTGAACAAACCTGATTCAAGCACATTATTTTAAGAAAGGTGTGAGAAGATGATCAAAGAATATTCTAACATCAGATAGCCAGAAAACACTCCAGTTAGGTAGAATAGAACTAGTTATCATCTAAAAATGCTGAAAATTAGCAGCACTTGGGATGGGATGAAATGCAAAAAGAAGGCCAAAATGGAAAAAGACCCCAAACTTATAATGACAGACATGCCTGCCTTTTTCTCTCCTTTATATACTTAAATATAGTTAATCGATTACAGTTATACTCACTTTAGTGTTTAAGTAATATAACATGGCTTTAATGCAGCTGTGACTCTCAAACCTTTACATCATCATGTTTAATAGCTCAAGAATTGAATACAAATTTTCTCACTCAGAAAAATTATTTTTAAGGTAATTTGGATTTCCTAGTCTGAGCATGCACAGGCAGCTGGCAACGGTGTGAGTTAGAAATCCTTGACAGCTTTTCCTCACAAGGATGGCCTTAGCAACGTCTTACTGTGGTTTTCTACCAAACATTAATTTTACATTAATGGTATCTAGAGAGAAATGAGGAAGTATGCATCTCGTCATATAAAAAAGTATTTAATCCTTTCCCAACACTCTAATATACCCACCCTATGAATGAAAAAGGACATCATAATCTGCCATTTTTGGCTGAAGGAGAGGATGTTTTTGAGACTGTGTTCCTGCTCAGTATCCATAAGTAAATCCACCTTCCATAAGATAGCGTACTGAACACTGTAGTTTAATATTTATGATACTCCAGCATATGCTCAAAACAAGGAATTTACACGCCCCACACCAAAATCTGCTTTGTTGCAGTTCTTTGCCAATTCTGCCAACATACAGGCGTCTGCTGCTGCAGAGCTGAAGTTTCTGGCATAACATACAATCCAGCCAACATAGCTACATTGTTTTATTATGCAGTACATCAACATTATTTTAACTTTCAAAGGTGTCCTAAATGCATTACTTGACCAAAAATTATTTTGAAGGAGCCTGTTTCTGTATTTGATAAGCTGCAATGGAGTTCAAAATACACTTAGGCACAGGCAAATCAAAACTTACAGACTGCTTCAATGCACCTCTGTAATAACTATTTCTTTGCCAATTCCAGCCACTTGAATCTTTGTCTTACCAGCCACAACCAGGCAGCATATGCTGCACTTAACCTAATTCTCTGTCTCCTATCTGCACAGCTAAATACAGAGGTCTTGGGTGGAGCTGCTGCTGCTGCCTCTACATTCATGAGAAGGAGAAAGGTGGATGAGACCACAGTCTCTCTCAGAAATAAAAGCTGCCTTTCACTTCCTCCTCAGCAGCATCAGAAGCAGGAAGCCCAGTTTCTGAGCTCTCAGCTGGCCATTTGTCACAGCTACTTGTTTTGATACAGCTTTTTTGCTGTTTGGTCCTCGTTCTTGGTTTGGCCGGATTCACACTGACATTGCTAAGAAGCCTGTAAACAGTTCAGAAAGGTCAAACTGGAACAGAAGAGAGAACAGGACAAATATATGGCTGCAGCCCATCAAGAGAGCAAGGCTACACTGAGTGCCCTGAGTGCTGCTGGTAGAAGAGAGAAAGACAAAAGAAGGCAATGGTATTTCTACCCTTCCTCTGCCACTCAGTGCTGTTTTAATCTTTCAAACCAGCTGCCCTCTCATGCAGGTATTGATGTTGTCCATATTCAGTAAGTAAATGTCCACAGAGAAAAGTGAGTCAAGTACAAGGTGACTCATATGAGCAATGTCTGCAGCCCCAGCAGATTCCATGAAAATATTCAAGCTTTTATGACATTAATGTGACTATTTGCCAGATGAAACCTAAACTGTGATTGGTCTGAAATTTGATGCAGCAGTGCCTCAGCATGTATCTGTCAGATTTAGAGTAAAATTAAAACAGCAAAGGTCAGTTAAAAACTGCCAACACCTTTGCATTCCCAAATAAATATCTTTTAAGAACCTCTTCCACCACAACACGTTTAAAAAGTACACAGATTTACAGTATCTTTGTAAAGCCTTAAAAAATATTTTCTCTTTACCAAACCCCCCCGCCCATTCTTATAACAGTAGTTTGTTTTGTTAGTGTAATGTATTCCCATAGCAGAAGGAATACTTTGCCAAGGCAAACATGCTCATGATCACATTATTCATAAACCTGGAAGGAACATTCTGCCTAAGATCAAGATTCAGACTAGCACAAGGCTACTCCAGCTGCACAGATAATTACAAGCTGTGCAAAATTTGCACATGGTAGCTGTCAGAGGACTTACACCATCAGGAATGCACATGGGCAGACATTTCTGTTAGGGCTTACATGGGCATTCTCTTGAGAGAGCATTAAGTTCTTAATTGCAACACTTTAGAAATAAGAAAAACTGCTACTTCTTATCCTATTAAATCCTTTCCCCATACTGCTATTATCACTACATCATTCTTGTATGCTCCACTGATACTTTTTCAATTCCAAAACACTTTAGAAGATTAACACAAACTCTATCCAAAGAAAAATCACATATCCCAAAAACATTTCAGGAAAAACCCAAAAACAAATACTATCAAAATATGGCAAAAATCAAGAAGGAAGAGTACAATTTTCCAAACAAATTACTTGCTGATTTACAACTGCATAGAGATTAATATAAGTTTTCAAAAAAAAAAAAAAAAAAAAAGGGATGGTGTTGCCATAGAAAGGTCTTTGAAAACCACTGGGATAAAAAATGTATCCAATAGTGGTAAACTGGCTGTTTTCTTTATTGGATCAGACCAAGGCACCACAGTACCTGCAGCACTGGTTAACTACAGACGGAAACTCTTTGCCTTCATGTCGTTTTGCAGCACTAAGCTACATAAAGTTTGCAAGCTCTGCCATGTGTTTACTTCAGTACCTGAGCATAGCTTAGGTCACTCGATCTGAGTTGATCTCATCACCATCAGGCAGGACTTCACACACACGTGACAGCAAATTGGTCCAACCTGCTCCAAGAGCCATCTGGAGGGATTTTTGTAAATTGCATGCCTGTTCATGTGGCAGAACATCAAGGAATAAACAAGTCTTAATTTTTTTGCTGGATTTCTTTCAAATCATTTTAAGTGCACTTACTCATGTCTAAATAATAATGCCAAAACAATCTAACTACCTAACAACAGTCTTAGTGAAGTGAACAATTTAAGCAACCAATTTTTCTAACTATATTCATTAAAATTTTTGTAGGTGTATCAGAGATTTTGCTCTTCTGTGACAGAAGGCAGGATTACCATTTAGTCATTATTTGTTTAGAGGTTCTTTAAAATTGCATTTTCTGTAGCCTTTTATAGTCTTCAATACAGACTGTATTAGACTACAGCTGCAGTTTACTTGTATTGATTGTTGCATGCAAGGGGGAGGACTAAAATCAGGATGCTATCTATAGCCTCACTATTAAAGATCTACGAAAAGGGGGGGAAAGTGCAACTGTGCTTTTAAAGCCTCCCTAGTACCAAATATTGGGTGGAATCAAGAACTACCACAGCACCTCAGAAAACATGCTCATTCTCATTTTCTCTATATAGGAACAACAACGCTACACCTAAAAAAACCCTGCACCTCGTTGTGCCCATTTTCCAGTCAAATTGTCTGAAGTAATTCCTTTCATGGCCTACTGGGGGGGAAAATCCATTAATTTGTTTAAGGTTCCTTATGTTAATGAAGAGATGCAGTTCTGAATGGAAAGATTCCCTGGTGACTGCTTCCCTTCTTTTCCACAGATGAACAATCACTGCACCCAAGCAATACTCCAGCAATTGCAAGTCTTGTATGTAGGAAAATGGTATTAGGAGAGTATTTAAGTACTGCTAACTTCTGGGGGCATTTGGCAGCTACACAGTGACAAAGAGAGTAATCAAATTAGTCCTCCACAGAAGAATGTCCCACAGGAGATAGCAATGCTGATATCCCCCTTCTAGTTAACAGGGTAGCATGCTGGAATTCCATTCATCAAAACCAGAAAACTGGTCAGCATGCAAGCTTTTCTTCAGTAACAGCAGTGGAAAGAAGAAACTTTTGCTTCATAAAGATGCTGCAGAAACATGATCCTTTTTCAGTTTTGTAGGAAATCAAAAGGCAGAGTTATCTTTCTGAAAGTTTAGTTCCACGCTGTGCAGGATCTTCTTGAATGGTGATGTTGCTTCATCTGTCATCCAAATAAGCCAACATTCCTTTCTGGGAGAGTACTGTCACGACTGCCATGCACAGGACCATATTCTTCCTTCTTTTGCTGTTTTGGACCTGTATTACAAGCCCTGCCTTTCTTTGCCCTCTCTCAAGGCCTTTCCTTCTTGTAGTTGCCTGCAATTTGTTCACTACTTAAAAATCTGGCACTTTTCAGACTTCTCCTATAGTCCTTTTCAGGAAAAATAAATCAGTTTACAGGAAGCAGATACTATTCAAAGCTATTTTCAGCAGTAAAGTATACTTCTTTTTATACTTTCAGGATCTTGCATTGAAAAGAGATCTCTGAGCCAGCTCTGCATTCTAAATCATTCAAAACCAAACACATGCTGGCCTGATCAGCCACTTCACTGCAAATCCATAAAGGCAACTTATGCCTACTTATGTATCATCACGATCACAGCACACCGTTGTGTCATTAGCAGCATAAGTTTCAAGGAGCTTAAGTTCACAAATACCAGCAGCAGTTTTATTCCAGTGGCTACCAAGAGAGTCCTAGAGATGCTTTTGATGACAAATCTTGCTAGAAACCTCAGGATTCTACAGTTATTTTGTAGAAAACCTTGAGAGCTGTTTCTAGGAGGTTACTGAATTTCCGGTCACAGAGGGAATATCACTGCCTTGAAAAATCATTAACAGCTACAGTCAGAACTCACTTTCTTTCTTGAACCAATTCAGCTATTTTAGACACTCAAACCCCTTCATATTTTCTGCTGCATTTCCCAAGTTCACACTCTAATGCGCTATAACATCTGCTTTGGAAATGCGTGAAGATAACCCATATGAAAGCCCTCTAAGTAGAAAATTTTAAAGGAAGACTATTTTAAAAATAGTCCAGATGGGAAATAATAAGCAAGTTGTTGCTTTAAGTTGATCTCCAGCTCAGAGGCTCCCAAGCTTCAAAGTCATACATCTTACCTGAAAGATAGAGGGAGGGATATTTATAACTGCCTTCCAACTCCTGTTACACATTCACTGATACTGGGGGTGGGTTTTTCTCATGTTTGGTACAGCAGTTGATTCAGCCTCTCTCCTTGATATGACCACACTTGCAGGAATGGATATCAGACTCTGTGCTCCCCAGTCATGCAATAAATGTGATCAGTAAACACTTTGCAAGAGAATAGAGAGTATGGTGAGAAAGAGAAGGATAGAAACAAGTACGTCCTAAGTTAGTTTGGCAATAGAGTGTGCACTAAAAAGAGTGGGAAGGCTGTTGGGAATACTGGGTTGGGACTAGTATGAGAAAACTGGGATAGCACAGTTCTGTGCCTGACTGACTAATATTTCCTTTGTTCTCAATTCATAGATTCTCAAATTTTTCCATGCACAAAGTCCATGAAGACTCGGTTTCCCCTTTGATTGCATATTGAACTTCAGCTGCATTTTGCATTAAAATTCGATCGTGAATGAGTAATTTAAAAGAAAGGACATGGAAGAAAATCTCTTTGATGAGCTAGTCAACATAGCACCTCAAGAGTCAAGTTATAGAAAATGTGAAATTTCAGACGATGCTACAAAATGTCTTTCCTCGTTTTTTAATTTCAATATTACAAGATCACAAGATAGTAGTAGAAAGTACTTACCTTTTCATTCAAAATTTGCACAATTTGATGAGAAAGGTGAGAGAAACCCTCATGAGGTACCCTTCAAGAGGAAGTGTACATCATTGCTATATAAAACCATAAGGCACAAAACCCTTCCCATTCTAGCATTACCCCATTGAAAATACAACTATTTAAAAAGTGTCTGGTTGTTTTGATCATCTTTTTTCAGAGGAAACTATGTAAACTGAAAAAATAGAACAGATAATAATGTTCCTTTGAGATTTTCAAATTAGAGCATTACAGCAATTGTAATATGCAAGTAGGACATGATCATTTGTTCTGATCAGGAATTCCATACACCTAACGACTCTCACAATATCTTTCTCTGCAAGAAGTCTATTCTTGGGCATATACATGAAGGATGGATTGATGAGCCTTCTCTATTTTATAATAAACTGTCAAAACACTTGAAAATATTGTCCATCAGAAACAAGGACAAAGCTGTACTTTCTTCTTCTACCCAGTATACTAAATTAAATCTCCCAGAGCTGGAGTTCATTTCCCCCTAGCAGACCTCATGGTGCTGTGCTTTGCATTGGTAGCTAAAAAGGTATTGATAACACACCAGTGGTTTGGCTACTTAACCTCCTAAAATGGTAAAATGGCAAAAGCTTACTTAGAATTCCCAGATGGATCTTTGTGTTTGCAGTGGAAAACCTGCTGGACAAAATTTAGCCCTTTCATTTTTAAGTCATTGCAGTAATTATCTCAGTACTAAATTCTGAAAGCATCCCCAGCTGGACTGTGAAGATGTGATGCTTCATATAAGGTTTCTATTGTCACAGTATGATGAGAAAACCACTGTGAATTATAATTCTTCTTATATTACAATTAAGGTGTAATCATAAAAATGCATTATCCACACTAATATGAGGCTTTTTGAGGAGAAAAAATAGGCTTGTCTCCTTGTGCTTCATTTGGAGATAAGTATTCTTCTGAATAATTTTAATTTTAAAGTTCAGTTTTATTGATTGCATGTAGAACATTTGTGTTTGTCAGAATTATGCTCTATGGCTGATATTACCATAGAACTTAAAGGGCTAAATTATTTTACACTGCTCAAGTACCATGCCTTTTTAAGGTTCCCAGTAAAGCTATTTATTAAAATAAATCTAGTTCATAACTATAGGTCCAGAAAAGGAAAACATTTAATGCCATTTAAATTACACATAAAACTTTAATGGAAGAAAGTGCTCAATCACATAATTTATCAGCAAAGGGAGAAGAGTTGTCAGTCCTGTTGGTGATGCAATTGGGAATTTCACAAATTTGTTCAATGCTTGCAATTTTGCCATACAGGTAGTTCTTTCACAATGATGTATTCTGTATCAAATTGATATTTATTTGTGTGATCAATCAATGCTCTCCACACAATTACCATGCTAAACCTTCTTCTAGAAAATGATATCTAGAAAAACTAGCACATATGCATTTGTTTTTCCAACATATATAAAAAGACTGTTATGAACATCAACAATAGAAAGTCATATTTCATAATGAAGATTACATTAAAAACCTGGAATTCACTCGTGACATATTACTTTTTAGTGCAAAGGAAAATCTAGGGTATTTCAAAGAACAAAATAACAATGTGGTACTCATTCTAAAATATATATTAAATGCCTTAAGTTATCATTACCCTTTGTATCTCTTGGCTTACACTCATCTGACCTTTATGCTTCTAGAAACAAGCACCTAAAGGCAAAGACCAAGTCCATGTCTCTTGTGGCAGACGTTAAAGAAATGACTAAAATTAATAATTAGATATAGTCAAATATTAAATATCCCTTGAAGCATGGTCTATAGTTTCACTGCCCAAGTCTACATTGATTCAGTGATCTCAGCATTAAAGTACAACTAAAATATTAGTCTAAAGATAGTCAAAGGTTGCCACACATCAGTAGATAACTCAAGGTAAACTTCAGCAAGATTTCTTTTCTATCTGCCAAGATACCATAGCAATAAAAAAATTCCTAACATTAAGGCAAAAACACATTGTTAGCTACCAGGCAGATGTTGGTTTACAGTCATTATTACAACTCTCTTTCCAAAATTAGCTAAAAAGTGTACACAAGCACAAGTTTCACTGATAAAAATTCTAAGAGATCCGCTAGTATGCCATTCACATGTGTTTTCTTTGTTCTTGAACCCATTCATGACTCCTGTTTTTACCACTTTAAATCCCAAGTATTCATGACAGGCACAGAAGGCCCATCCATACACTAATTTGTTCACTCACTGCACTGAGTTACAGTCTCTAAAGACAAACCAGAAATTTCTTTTCATTCTGCCCAATCTGTTCATGGTATGACCTTGTGCCTTAGTAGAAGGCACACTACAGTTCTCTATGCTTTTGAGAGAACAAGTTTTCATATGCCTATTGGCATGGAAAAATTATTTCATGTCACAATCACAGTGGTAAAGGACATGCCAAGACAAAGGACATTTGAGATAGGATCTTTTTCCTGGATGATTTTTTTCAGTCATGCTGGTATGGCTCCTCGTCTTGCTGAAGAAGCCAGTCATTTCCCACTCACCTGTTCCTGCAGCTCCAAGAATTATGTCCTTCACTTATGTATACAAAGATAGTTTTACTCTCTCAAACCCTTATGTCTTATTCCCCCTACACTGTCATGGGTCTTTCCAGTTCCTAAAGCTTGAATACCAGAAATACAAAGTCCTAGTGAAAATGTAGTGCGGACTGCAGCCCAGGAGAGGTAGTGATGAACAGCCTAGGGATAAGAATTGAATGCCTCCCCTGGACAGCATTTTATCCCACAGAAATACATACCCCTCACATGACAAACTGCAAGGGAACAAGTGCCTCAGCCTCCTTGCTTCCAATATCGAGCCCATGGTTTCTTTGTGAGTATTCCTAGCCACACAACGAGTTTCTGTAAATTCAGACGTTGGGAGAAACAAGCCACAGGAGGGTACAGATTTACAAGTCTACATCATCTCATCCAGTGTAAGGAAAGGGGGTGCTATTAAGTACATAGACAATAAATGCAGTTTCAGTTCGTATTCACAGGGATTTATGAGATTTATTACTAAAAGAGGAGAGTGCTTAAGCCTTTGAAAGTTGATTAGGATGTTTTCCTCTCTGTCTAAATCACATTACTCACCAATCAGATGCTAAAACAGCAGATGCAAGGGCAACCAGAATGTGAAGTTTACCTGAAAACAAACATCATGTTGTGTATGCTATAGCAGCTCCAAAACTGTCTTGTACATCCATGCAGCAAGAGCAGAGCTGACTCTGGAGGACACAAACATTTGTTTTCCATAAGAATCTAAGATCCAAGCCTGTATCCATAATGTGTTGAATGTCTTTTGAGCCCTTCACTACAAGAAAAACATTGAGGTGCTGAAATAAGTCCTGACAAGGGCAACAGAGCTGGTAAAGGATCTGGAGCACAAGTCTTATGAGGACCAGCTGAGGGACTTGGAGGATGTTTATTTGGGAGAAAAGGAGACTCAGAGTAGACCTTAACCCTCTCTACAACTATCTGAAAGGAAGTCATAGTGACATGGGGGTCATTCTCTTCTCCTCAGTCACAAGTGACAGGATGAGAAAAAACAACCTCAAGTTGCACCAGGAATGTTTAGATTGGAAACATTTTTTCACGGAAAGGATTGGCAAGCATCTGATGCTCAGAGACCAGCAAGGAAGAAAAGGCTTTTTTTCCTGGAGTCCATCTGGTTTCTAGATGTCTAAAAAGATTAAAAATCTGCACAAGCAGAAGAGAGGCAATCCTTTCCCTACAGTAATGGGAGCTAGAGAGCATGCTGAACTCTTTCTGACAAGAGAAAGTGCCTGTGATCCCCACACAAGTAGTCACTTCTGATTTGGAGTTCTTCCTCATGCAACATCTTACCATTTCCAGGTCTCTCTTATCTGATAGTGCTTAGAAAACAAAGCATTACCTTAACAATAAAGAATCCCAGCAGCTTTTGGAAGACAAGTGGATCTTGGTCAAAACCCCACATGAAAGCACCCATAGGATCTGCAGAAGTTCTGATGTAACCAAATACATTGCTAAGCTCTACAGAAGCAGGGAAATTTGAACAATAAATAAAATCAGTAGGAAAACTGGGGATGTAACAAATGATGCATACAAATTTCTATTACTAAGAAAAAGAACTACCAATTATTATTTACATTTACACTTCAATGGCTGAGATTCTAGTACTGGTCCACAGGCCCCTCTTAACTTCCCGCCTCATCTTAGGTTTCACAGACATTAGTAGGTAAGTCACCGCTGCCCAGAAGCAAGAGTAAATACAGAACAGAAGTTTAAAATAATTTCATGTTTTATTTAATGTTACCTTTAAAGACAGTTTAGGTTACTATATCAATCGTATTCACCATCAGCTGCTGGGGTTTCATCCCAGCTAAAGATAAAACATTCAACCATTGAGGTTATAACAAAGGGACTTAACCTTACTAAAACCAGAATTGGTGAAAGTTTTGCTATCAAAGGTGTTAGATGCACATATAATTATACACCAGTAGCACTGTATTCACCATCATATAAGGGATTCTCTCAGTAGGGAGAATTTCTTGCTTTCCAAATTGTAAGACTAAAAATTCAGTATACATAGGCCCAAGGAAAGACAGTGTTTAGAGAATAAATGCAACTGCAAAAGGTATTAGGGTATTTTGTCTTTGGCTATGGAAAATCCCAGAATCAGCGAGATCAAAGGCCGCCTAAATAAATGTCACCCCCCAGACATTATGTCTACAGAGTGGTGTCAAAATGTAGAGCCTCCCAACAGAGTATTTTTTACATGCTATATATACTTCTGTAGCACACCTACACACCTAAAGAAGACAAGCAGTTTATTTTACAGAGATCTCTCTGTATACTTGAAAGAGTATTGTTCTTTAGTTTTTCACCACAGCTTTAGTGCCTAGAAGTTAACAGTCAATCCCCAAGACAGACACATGCCTCTCAGGCACATGCATGCTGGCAACTTTCTCCTTACACCTGCCCAAACAAAAGAGAATTACTTTCCAGGCAGTGAGACAGCCAGATTGTACAGCATTTCCTAAAAGCCCTTAAAGGACTTTGGATTTACAGGAAGATGTAATCAACGCAGGAGTAAAGCAGACTCGACAGCTCATGCGTCTTTCTCACTTTGTACCTAGCTGAAGCAGCAGATGTTGTCACTACCTTCTCCAGTAGATGCTTCTTCTTGGAAGACAAGGAGAGAGAAAAAGGGCAGCTTTCTGCCGACTAGATAAACATGCACCTTTTAAGCACAGTAAAGCTTAAGCTAATTAGAGAGTTCTAAAGAATACAGCTGCTTGTTTACAATTATAGTGTTTTCAGATCATTAAAAATCGAGTTCCTTTGGAGCAGACCAGCATCTTCTTTGCAGTTGCAAAAAATAAGAAACATACAGTAGGGAAAATTAAACTGATCCATAGCAATCTATCAATAGACCTATTCTGTCTGTAAAATTGTTTCTGAGATATTTAGATCTGTCCTTGAAAACAAAGTAATTGTCTTTCAATCCCCAAAGATCATTCATTTTGGAAAATATCAGCTGAAACCCATATTGAGCAAGAACATTAACTCTAGATATTAAAAATGTTAATGCCATTGCTAAAGTTAGTGCTTCCAGGTGCACAGATCTTCTCATGGCTCTTTTTCACAGTTTCCTCTTCCATTAAAAATAATGGATTTATCATTGTGAGTATACATGGAGATTGATAAAACACAGGAATACACAGGCCATACTCCAAAGACCTAACATTTAAAAAAAAAACCTGAGCACAGGATTTACAGCATCTACTTTCTATATTACAGGTTTTGGATCCTAGTAAATAAATGCATTCGCACAGACGAAAAAAGTGAAATTGGAAAAAGCAGAAGCTTATCATAGTGCTTTTTCTGGTTCCACACCACTCCCACGCAACACCAGGAAGACTGTCCAACACACAGGGAGCTGACCTAAAGCCAGTCCTGGCAGCAAACACGGGACTGGACCACCATCCCTGCAAGAGGGAAGCAAAATTTACCAGCTTGCATGCACACTATCCTTTCTTTCTGTAATAATAGCTTCTTGATATAAGGATTTGCAGCAAGAAGTTCCTGCACCACTGGCTTCTGCAGCAGTAGTTTGCAGCACTGGATTGTGTTAAAACCTGCAGTGCCTGAATTTAAACTGGTCTAGCCTCTGCCTAAAGATGAGGCATTACAACGACTCCAGGATTTTGTGTCTCTAAGACACATTTTACATTTTCTAGGCGGTTATGGTTATCTTTCAGTTGGAAGTTCACAGTTGGAAGGTCTAAAAGCAAATGAATCAGTGGAAAACCTGCAACTCACTGCAAGCAGTGAAACGAATGGACAAACCATATAAAGGCCAAACTCAAAAGAATCACTTTGCTGTATAGGTTAGATCCCAGTGGTAATGTCCCCAGGGACAGCAAGATCTTGGAATTTTACAAAAGCATGCAGTTGAACATTTAACTTCCTTCATTTAAGGGAGGAAAAACTAATCTTCAAAAAACGTAAGAAGTTTCAGGATCTTGCCTAAAGCTGCTTCAACAGTTTGGCTACTGCACCTAAATGCATGAAAAGCCTCACTTCACTGTTGCTTTAGTCTTTTACAATTCTTGTATGCAAAAGTCTATGTAATCAGAAAATATGCTAAGCCAATTCATGGCCTTTAATTTGTTCTTAACCTCTCCCAAAGTCAAAATACAAAGACACAAGTCTGCTAGGCAAGTGCAAAATACCTCTAATAAACAATTAAATCCTCCAACTTTTAGAATCTGACAATTTGTAGTTTAATTTTATGCCCTTAGGGTTCTTTATTATATAAAAATATCATAGGAAATAGGGAATATTCACATCTTCTTATAGTAATTAATTATTTTACTGGCCGCTATCTCCCTACCAGCTTTTTATTTTCTTCATGTACAGAAGCAACTCTATGCCTTTGTTCATCATCGTTGGTTTTATTTTTGAGTTGTTCAAATGTTCCCTTTTGTTTCAACTGCAGTTTTCATGATATGGAATCATCATGAAATTACATATTGACATGGTGGGTTTTTGTGGTGCTCTCAACAAGAAAGTAGAGAAAAAAAATTCTTTTTTATATTTTAAAACCCTATTAAATAATACAAAAAGATAGTTAATATAATTTCAGGAGAAAAACCATCACTTAGAAAACAGAATGAAAAAGGGTTCGGAAGGTAAATGTCTTGCTTAATATAAGAGTAATTATGAAGATCTGCAATATGTCTGAAGAGGCACTACATTCTGTAGGGCAAAATGTCTTATTAAAGCTTATAGGCTAGATTTGAAAGTGGAATTTAGGCATTGTAATATCCAGCTTGTAGATGGCAGGTGCCCAGTTTCTTTTATGTCCCTTTTATGTCATATATAGGTAGAATTTATAGCCTAAAACATTATCTTTATTGAAATGAATACAGTGATTCCATCTGCTCCTTAAATGTGTTGGATGCACCAAAAGAGACTCTAATCCCACTCAGAAAGAAACTTTAAGGGTCTAACCATAGACTAGAGAGAGGTATTGTCTTCTGTTTGGGATTAACGGCTGCAAATCCATGTGTCTGGAACAAGTTGTATGGTGTCTTTCCTCTCTCAGGAATTCACTGCTGCAAAATGTTGTGGATAGCTGAGGCATATTAAAATCCAAAAAGAAATTGGACAAATACATTGGGAGAAAAGTTTAAGTGGAGGCAAAAAACCCAAACTCATACTTCTGGGCCAGAAAGACTATGCTGGAAAAATATATTGAGGAAGTATCACTACATTTCTCCTTGCCTTTCTTTATGTTTCCACAAGCATTGACCACCTTCAGAGGCAGAACACACTGAAAACACACTGACTATTCCAATACTTGAAACTATAAATGTATCCTGAAAAGTTTTGTGATCTTCTTGGCTGAAGAAATGGCACTAGAAAAGAAAAATCCCAAGGAAGATGGAAAAAAGATTACCTGAGACACTTGGTTCTTAGATGGGCTCAGGACACTTAGGCAATTTGTTTAGAAAAGTTTAATGACTGCAGTTTCCAAAAAAATTGGGCAAGATCATCACACATAGGGACATTCGGTTTCAGATTCGGACATTTCGGGGTAGAGTTAATTTTCTTCACAGTGACTGGTATGGAGCTGTTTTGGATTTTTGCTGGTTTGGATTTTACAATAGGGTTGATAATGGAGAGATGTTTTTGTTATTGCTGAGCAGGGCTTTCACAGAGCCAAGGCCTTTTCTGCTTTCTGCACTGCCATGCTGGCAAAGAAGTTGGGGGTGCATGGGACACTGGGAGGAGACACAGCCAGGACAGGTGACCCCAACTGACCAAAGGGATATTCCAGACCGTATGGTATCACGCTTAGTACATAAAGTAGGGGCAAGAAGGCAGAAGTGGGGAATATTTGGAGTTTGTCTTCCCAAGTAATCCTTACTTGTGGTGGGGCCCTGCTCTCCTGGAGATGGCTGAACACTTGCCTGCCCATGGGAAGCACTGAATTAATTCCTTGGTTTGCTTTCCTTGAGTGCGCAGCTTGTTTTTTATCCCTGTTAAACTAAACTGTCTTTATCTCAACCAATGAGTTTTCCAGATTTTGCCCTTCTGATTCTCTCCCCTGTCCCACAGGGGGGGAAGTGAGCAAGCAGTTCATGCTAATTGGTTCATTAGTGGTTAAACCATTTCATAACCTGAAGAGCTGCCATAATACTGGAAGAAAACATTTATAGGAATGAAGACCAGAAAACTGTCGTTGAAATCTCAAATGGTCTATTTGAAAATAAAACAAGTAAACCTAGTCTGGTTCACATTTAAGTCAGACATTTCAGAACACTGAGGTCAAGTTGGTTGTATTCATATTTTTTTAATAAAAATAATGAGTTTTGTACCTGTACGAATTTGGACTTGTGAAATACCCTTTCAGAAAAACATGCACAACACAGAGACCAGAAAAGGGCTTTTTTTCTGATACTGTTCTTTTCTGTTTTATGTTTGCTAGGCATCTGGAATTCACACTAATTTGTTTTAACACCTGCAGAAGTTGCTTTATTAGCTATCTAAAAGCATTGAGCTATTGAGTCTCTTACTTGAAGTGTCCTCCAGTGCAACTCGCTGGCTGCAGACCAATTAGTATGCATGCCAGCACATCAGTAGCATGGATGAGGACTGACCTGAGTTGCAAGCCAGCATCACCATACAGACGTGTCCAGAAAAACAAAGCTCAGATCACCTACCCCTCATAAAAACAACACCCTTTTGTCTCTGCCCGCAAATAGCCTGCCTATTCCATAAGGCAGAGAGAACAGGCAACAAGCAGGCATTTTATTCTCACTCATTTTGCATTTCTGACAACACACACGAGTCAATAATCACACAATTCATTAGTGACCCAGAACTAGCTCAACTGAAAACAGGCAGAGCCACTGCAGTTCTCTCCCTGCCGAATTCCCTCTGTGAGAAAAGCAAACCTCTTATGTATTCCGTGTCTCCTATCGAATCTGGTCCAAAGAAGTTGTGGAGCATTGGGTTGAATTTATATTCTCCTAGATAAATTAAAATTAATATTGTGCAGTACTAGGAACAACTTGCAGAGTTGTGTAAATTACCGTGACTTTTACAGCCTTATTTTTTATAGTTCAATGACAAGACTAGTAACAATATAGTATATCACTAGAAATGGAAAAACTATAATTAAAATTTGCTGGTGACTATTTATGCACAAATGCAGCTATGGTGCACAGGAAAGTACTATTAGCTTCATCACAGGTTGCATTGCTCCACCTACATGTAACAAAAACACTGTATTTTCCTCTCTTTACAAATGCATGTAAGAAGCATCCATCATCAGTTCTCAAAACAAAATCCTCAAAAAGGACCTTTGTGCCTTTATTATCATATTTGAAAGACAACATCGGGATGTCATCTCAAATGGCCAGACAATAGCTCTCAGTCAGAAGTCAGAGACTCATTTAGTCTCTTCAACCTTTGCTTTGTTAACCTTGTTCACACAAAAATACTTTTGTAAAAGTCAAATTTTTTCCAGCGGTGTAGAGACACCAGTGCAAATCGGATTATCTTTGCAAGGATGTCAGGAAGCCAGAAGGAAGATTACATCTTCCTCACGCTTATCCAGCAATTCTCACTTTCTGTGAGAAAGTATAGCAAGCACCTCTCCAGCATTTTGCTCTTTGAGAAATATCCTAACTTCTTTTTCCTCCTTTCTAGCCTCTAAAAATTTTGTTTTCTGTGTTTCTGTCCATCATTAGCCAATACAGACAAGTATGAAAGACATCCTGCTCATTTCTAACAGCTGAGGGTACAACAGCTAAGATTGTTCCATGTGTCAAATGAAAATTAGAATTTTTCTTGTATGCAATATGCTTTTAAAAAGGTTTGTCTTTATTCACAAATTGGTTCTAAGGAGCTACAAAAATATTAAGCACCTAGCTTGATTTAGCACATTTCTTTCCTTTTGAATATCAGCTTTATTACTGCAGCTGGCAGTTGAAACACTTTTCATTTATATGTGGTTTGACCGCATCTTGCATCAGGGAAACTAGTGATGATCTAGAACAAATTCTGACAGGCAAGACATAACCTCAAGATGTATAGTATATTACATTATTGCTCCCTGAGGCACAAAAGGAAAAAAGGCTAAGTGACACATTTCTTTCACACTGCCAAATGAAAGCAAAAATGTTCACAATGATTGAACTAACCAAAGAAATCCACACTTTAGATCTACTCAGAAGTTCCTAGAGGTCTTTGGAAAATAAAATTATCTTTTCCTTTTTTAAGCGTAAGGGTTTATGAGGCAAAACTACTCTGACATTTAAAACTTCAAACTAGAAAGGCATTTGTTTCATTTTAAGTACAATTTATCCCTGACGTAGGAAATACACATTTAGTTGGATCAGGACCTGCACATGGATGCCACAGTCAGTTCTCTTCAATGGAAAGCAGAGTTCACGAGTTTTTCCAGATCTCTGAAGGAAAAAAAATCAATGAAAGAACTTTCATCTTAATAAGGGAAATAAGAATAAACGGCGCTCAAGAAAATAACTAAAACTATTTAAATGAATAAAGTCAAGTAAATAAGGTAAAGAATTGCCCAGATGCAGGCCCTATGACTGATCTTGCATCAAAATATTTTACAAGAGATTAAGATTTCAATCTAACCTGAACACTAGCTCTAGAGTCATCCAGTCATCATCTAGTCAAATAGTGACTGAGTCCCTAAGAAGCAACCAGGTATTCATTATGGCAATGTGTACAGACAAACAGATACCACTGCCCTCTTGCATTGCACACTGTACAAATGTATGAAGAGAGACAGGCCCTGCTAACATGGACTTAAGTCCTAACCACTATGGCTAGAGATGGTACACAAAAAGGATGGTGCAGATTAATCAAAATCCCACAGAAAACAAAAGGAGAATATTAGGTTAATTCTAGTTTACCCAGCCATGTGCCCTGATCTATCAGACAACAGTGCCTCTGTCCTGACTCTTCTCAGACAAAAGTCTTCACTTTCTTCAGAAAAAAAAAAAAAAGGAAACAGGAAGCTGATATAATTCTTCCCCCTTCCCTTCTGCTCTCATCCAAAAGGTAATTCACCTAATGATAAAGTGACAATGAATATACAAACAAAAAAGGAGTCTGAAAGGAATTCACAGGCTATGAGTAGCTCAACTGTTCACAGTGACTCCGGTATTATGAAAAAACTGTAGACTCAAAACAAGACACATTCAAATCTTAATAAGATAGTCTATTATTTATGCTCATTTTAGAGTTTCCATTCTAAGAGGATTTCAAGTGATTTTAAATATGTCGCTGTATGTTAGACCACAAAACGGTGTAAAAAATATCAATTCAATAGCAATAAAAAAAAAGTTACTTCTGAGTTTAGTCTCCTGATTCTGAGCAAAAAGACTGTCTTCACAGAAGTAAAATAGGGGTATGAAAAATATAATGCAGTCAAACTCTCATTTTTATAGTAAGAGTAATGCACTGAAAGGAATATCTGACAGTTATGATAGAAGAGTCATGGTAACATTCACAAGATGCTTATATAACTGAATTATTTATTAATTGAGTTATCTATCCTAACCACTTCTTTCCATTTTACAAATACACAATTTACAGGCACAAACTAATTACAGAACTCAGGTGATGGTTATCTCTTGTTTGTAAAGGATGCAAAATTTTCCATAGAGGAAAACCAGGATGTGAGCTGAAATTACCTTGTGTCAGTGGAGGCTGACCGTGTTTCTGATGTTGTGTTAACAACATAAAGCCTTACAAAGGGAAATAGTCCAGAGCCAACAAAACAATCATCAGGGCATCAAATGTATTTAGCACAACAAACCAATAAACACAATTCTTACAATTATGCATTGGAAGCCAGGTGGACTTCTTCAACAGCTTAACTAACAGAAGGAAACAATACCAAAAAAATATTTACAGAATTCTGGTGTATATTGCTCACAGAATTGGATCACAAAACCAAGGCAGCTCATTACAGTGGGTTCAGTACAAACAAATAACCATAGTCCTCAGAGCCCTCAATGTAACATGTCAGAGGGATGAGACCAGCTTTTGTCTAACAGCAAATTTCGGTATCAGGATGGTAGGAGTACAGCTGAAATACTGATAAACAAATGTTACTCTTATTCCCATAACACTAAAGCTTGTCTAATTATTTTGTTTATTTCCACCTTGAGATTGTACTATGTATGAGCAATCAAGAATCAGCTCTGCTTCCTGTGTATTAATTAATTTTCAGGAAATACTACAAACCATTTTCATATCAGAACCACACAGTAAACCTGAGCTTTGTTTTATTCATCACCTTCGCCTAGTGCTTTCACTTGTGTCCACAGAAAAGCACCTGTCACCTATCATACAGATAGAAAGAAAATTTCCCTCAATTATGGAACTCTTTAATTTCTACCAGCATAAAAAGGGAATAAATTTCTTCCCCAGATTAGAAAATGCATTTGCCATTAGTCTTACTGGAGTATCTCAGTTACCTTCTCTTTTCTTATTATCACTGGACTTCATTTACAGAAATGTGCTTTCAGAAAATTGCAGTCAAAACAATGATAACACAGGCAGATACGGGGTGACCTTAGAAACACAGCAAGATGCAGTAAAGCTCCTCTACAGCATGATGCAGAATCATCCAAAACGTAACAAAACACACTGAGAAATGCTATTCACCAGGGATTAACAAGGACTTCCATAAATTAGACAGTCCTTGCTCTTAAATTCAGAGCAGTACCACCAAGCTGCTCTAACTGCTGGTTTTCAGATCAGAGCGTGCTCATGACACACGTTCCGAACTCCCAACCCCACCTCTGGCTCATCCCAAATATTACTAGGTGGGGTACCTGATAAACTACCTTACAATGAGATTTTTCAGTCTGACACAGGCTTATGCATGCTGCCCTGAGCCTTCCAATGACATTCAAGCCCAGAAGAATTTAATCTTTCTTTTCCTACATTTTTAGTGACCACATCCCTGAACAGATAGCCAAAAACAAATCACCTCTATCAAACAGACTGGCAAATTTTATCACTGACACTACATTGCCAGCAGTAGTACACAGGTTGAGAATTGAAGCATTGACTAACTATTCCCTCTAATGCTCAAGTATATCGGGAAACAGTGTAGAGAAGTCCACATGAATATATTTTTTACATATAGCTAACCAAAATCTTTCAATTAAGCTCAATATTCTGGCCAGTATCTGGCCAGCAAAATACACCCAATTAATTCCAATTATATAAACAAAAATTAGCAGTGAAGCAAGTAATACTACGTTACACACCTACATTTCACAGTAATACCTGAAACTTTGGTGGATAAGGATACATTAATGTTTGCAATAAAGCAGCATAAGAATAAATAGAAAATAACTCATAGCTTTCATGTATGTTTAAGAGTCCTATTTAAGAGCTATGTGCTCCTTTCTGGAAAAAGCAGCAGAAGTTGTAATAGGCAAAAAGCCATAACCTTGCTAACAATCTTGTTATTGCAAGTCTCTAACTTCCACTTAGAAGCAAGACAAATATCTTAAGCTAATTCTGCCTCCTTTCTGATCTCATTTCCCTGTGAGGATCTAGTGTTATTAGAGTGTTCCTTATTTTCATGTATTAATAGACCTACATTCTGAATATCTTACAAAGAACTCTTCTAAGCTCAAATCACTTTTCTACCTGTAAGTGCCCATTTTTTGTGACACTTTTACAGATATAGCCTCAAAAAAAAAGCCTCAAAAAAAATTCTGGCAACAGGATATGAAGGAAGAATAAAACCTATTTTACCACAGAAGTACTCTGCTGTATCCAAATACAAAACTCATGAATCAGCTAATAGCTGGATATCAAAATTACCTCAAAGGATAAGAAGGATCTACAAGGATACGAAAAAGTATTTTATATATTAAAATATATACTGAACCCAAAGGCTGCCTAGTGAAAAACTGATTCCTGAAATTATCAGTCAGTGATAAAAGCTTACCAGAAATAGTTCCACTTTAAAATAATTTTAATCAGCTTATAGGAAACAGTTTCCTATAAGGGAGTAAGGCTTAGTACAATCCAAGTTCATTGATTCAGAGCACACTTACAAGAATGGCAAGCAGTGGCGGAAGTCTGGGGAAAGAAAAGGACGTCTGGAGTCTTTAAGTTTTAGCTATGAACTCTTGAAACCACTACAGCACAGACAAAGTCAGGGCTTTTCAAAAATGAGACAGAAATGAGCAAACAACATAGGAACTTACACATTCCAGAAAGACAGAAAATAGATCTGTGGCTTTCTGACTTATTTCTTTCATGGGAGAGAAGCCAGAACTTTAAGCAATCCTTCTTCAGGTCAGCATACAGAGGCACTGCCTCTTATGACTCCCCTCTTACCTGGATTGCCAGGCATCTCAAAGCTACATTGTATTTCCCTAGCGATTCAGTGCCCTTATAATGCTTTTAGAAGTCCTAGAAAAATTAAAAGTGACTGTTCCCAGATTAATTTTCCACTTCCCATCTTTCATCCATATCTCTTCTCTGTGAAAACACAAAAATAAACTGAGCTGCAGCTGAACAATAATGTCTGTATTAGAGTGGTCAAAAGACCCAAGGTTAACCAGTGTGTTATTTGGGTTTGTTGTTCATTTGGTTGTTTTTTTTTTCCCAGCAGCTTGCATTTAGTCAATCTAAAGTAGAAATCTAAGGAAGAAAATACAAACATTTTATATTTGCAGTTCATTAAGCAGCTTATTAAAAAATATGTTCCTTAGTCACAGCCATAGACAGTACTTCTAATACATTGACTTCCTTCTAGTACTACTACAAAGCTGAGGAAACCTGAGTTGAACTTTTCGAGCTAAGGCAAGCACAACCCAGACATACTGAGTAATATTGTGGGAATATTACTCCATTAACATTTTTGCTAATTCTGACTCATGCTTGATCCTGTCATGTTGACTTTCCATACATTATTAATTCAATGATTAAACTCTGCTCCCATAAATGCTCATACAAGGCTGATCTTTGCTGTATGGGTGATAAAATCAAGCAAGCATCTCATTCAGCCTGTGAAAAAAGAATAATCTATTGAAGCACAGTCATACTCCAATATGACTTGCATATTTCAATTAGAAAAAGCAAGTACGGTTTCAGATGGGCAATCACAAGATACATGTATGAAACTGAGTTGTTCCCAGCAAATAACACAAAATCACAGTCTGAGTAGCATTAGAAGGGACCTTAATATTTCATTAAGTGCAATCCCCCATGCCCAAGGCAAGGACATCTTTCACCAGATCAGGCTCCTCAAAGCCTCATCCAACCCGATCTTAAAGATTTCTAGGGATGGGAGTATCTACTTCCTTGGGCAACCTGTTTCAGTGTCTTACCAACCTTACCGTAAAAATGTCTTTCTTATATCCAATCTAATCTACGCTCTTTCAATTTCAGTAAAGCTTTTCTGTCTTTCTGCTAACTCACCTCCTTCATATATTGAAAAACTGCTGTAGGTTCTCTCTGCAGCCTTCTCTTTTCCAGGCTTGAACAACCCCAACTCTCTCAGCCTTTCCTCACGAGAAAGATGCTCCAGCGCCCTGATTCTTTTTGTGGCTGTCAACTGTACCCACTCCCAACAGGTCCATGTCTTTNCTCAAAGCCTCATCCAACCCGATCTTAAAGATTTCTAGGGATGGGAGTATCTACTTCCTTGGGCAACCTGTTTCAGTGTCTTACCAACCTTACCGTAAAAATGTCTTTCTTATATCCAATCTAATCTACGCTCTTTCAATTTCAGTAAAGCTTTTCTGTCTTTCTGCTAACTCACCTCCTTCATATATTGAAAAACTGCTGTAGGTTCTCTCTGCAGCCTTCTCTTTTCCAGGCTTGAACAACCCCAACTCTCTCAGCCTTTCCTCACGAGAAAGATGCTCCAGCGCCCTGATTCTTTTTGTGGCTGTCAACTGTACCCACTCCCAACAGGTCCATGTCTTTCTTCTACTAGGGACTCCAAAGCTGGACACTACCCCAGGTGAGGTCACACAAGAGCAGAAGGTAAGAATCACCCCCTGTACCTGCTGACCATGCTCACTTTGATGCAGCCCAGGATATGATTAACTTTCTACACTACAAGTGCAAATTAAGAGCTTAGACCTAATTTTTCATCTACCAATATGGCCAAGTCTTTCTCTGACAGATACTGATATAGGTCACTGCCCTAACCCAGGTACAGGACCTTGCACTTGGCCTTCTCTCCAACTCTATCTGCAAACTTGCTGAGGATGTGCTCACTCCCACTGTCTATGTTGACATGAAGATACTGAACAGTATTGGTCCCAGTATGGACTCCTGAGGGACAGCATTCAGTATTTCTTTCTATTTGGACATTGAGTTTTTGGATTAGCAATTATATCTGCTTAATCCCTCAGGACTCTGGGACGCATCTCATTCTGTCCCACATTTTNAACTTTCTACACTACAAGTGCAAATTAAGAGCTTAGACCTAATTTTTCATCTACCAATATGGCCAAGTCTTTCTCTGACAGATACTGATATAGGTCACTGCCCTAACCCAGGTACAGGACCTTGCACTTGGCCTTCTCTCCAACTCTATCTGCAAACTTGCTGAGGATGTGCTCACTCCCACTGTCTATGTTGACATGAAGATACTGAACAGTATTGGTCCCAGTATGGACTCCTGAGGGACAGCATTCAGTATTTCTTTCTATTTGGACATTGAGTTTTTGGATTAGCAATTATATCTGCTTAATCCCTCAGGACTCTGGGACGCATCTCATTCTGTCCCACATTTTTAAGGTTTTTAGATGGTCTTGAGCCTGATCTCTTATGGTAGATGCAACTTCATGTCTCTGGTTCCTTCCTTGAGATGCAGGGCCTTGATAGCAGCAGGAAGAGAATTATCAGTGAAAACTCAGGCAATGCAGCTCTTGAACACCTCAGTGTTGCCATGTCAGTTGCCCCATTTATTAGGGGTGTGAGGAGTGGAGTCTTTTCTGACTAACATACCTGTGGAAGCCCTTAGTATTGCTCATACCCTTTGTAAAATTTAGCTCCAGCTGTGCCTTAGCTTTCCTGACCCCAGGCATCTACCTGCTCTGGCGCAGGGTTCCTCTAGGGGCTGCAGGTGGATCTCTGAATCTCTAAGGACCTCCGTGGGCTGCAGGGGCACAGCTGCTTCACCGAGGTCTGCACCAGGGGCTGCAGGGGAATCTCAGCTCTTGATCATCCTCCTCCTCCTCCTCCTCCTCCTTCTTCTTCTTCTTCTTCAAGAAGTTATCAAAGAGGCGTTACCATCACTTCTAACTGGCCCAGGCTTGGAGCTGCCTGTGTTCAGCTGGCTCTGCTGAACACAAGGAAGCTTCTGGCAGCTTCTTACAGAAGCCATCCCTTTGGGACCCCCAGAAACAGCCCCACTACCAAAACCAAGCACGCAAACCAATACAAGGGCCAAACTATACCTACCTGTTTTCAATGCCTTTTTTCTCGTTCTTTTTTAATAACAAAACCCTTGAAACAATATACTTTTTGAAAGAGTTATTCCTAAAATATTTGGAATTACATATCAAGAGTCTTTAAAACAATTTACCTCTTGAAAGTAGCGTTCTCAAAATTATTTTGAATTGGATATTAAGATTCAAAAAATATCTACTTCTCTACCTCATTTTCACCTTTTCAGATCACTAGCAGCCTAAAGCCTGAAATGAGATTCATACTGTGTAAAGGGTCTCATGTGGTTTATGAATTCATGAGTAAGTCCTATGTTGTTGGTTTCACTGTTTTAACAACAGCAACGTACAGACATGCACATATAAGCAGCTACTAGGAAAAAAAAACACCGAAAAAACAGATGTTTCTCTTGTAGACTGAAAAGGATATTTACAGGTGATGAAGCAGGGTAACTTCAAGTAAAAACCTTCTCATTAGTTTCTACTACTTATTACTACAACTATTTTAGAATTGCAACGCACTTTTTATTGTGCTCTCTATTCAAACACAGCTCTGCAGCTAACTGAAAGATAGCACTACTGGATTATTTTTTCCCTAATCTGG
Organism: Dicaeum eximium; assembly: GCA_013396995.1. NCBI lineage: Eukaryota > Metazoa > Chordata > Aves > Passeriformes > Dicaeidae > Dicaeum > Dicaeum eximium. Next base: position 42,337 of record VWZP01010557.1, read on the forward strand.
ATTGATTTATTCAGCACCACATATGCTCATTATGGTCTTGCAAACAAACAGGTGCCTCCGACTATAAGAATATTCAAGGACCTCATCTTGTGAGCTGTCTGGGTTAATTGAAGTGTTTGTCCATAACATACACAGGATTGGTTCCTGCTTCAGTAAGTTTTTGAGGTATGCATGGCACCAGTTGTAGTTTAAATGAAAACATATGGAAGGAGCTAGTGGATCAGAAACAAGAATCCCACTTGCAGGAGAAAAAATATTACCAAAAAAAAAAAAAAACACAAAAAAAAAAACACAAAAAAAAAAAAAACAAAAAAAAAAACCCCCCCCCCC
>VWZP01010557.1:42681-62679 GCA_013396995.1 Dicaeum eximium
AAAAAAACCCCCCCCACCAAAAAAAAAAAAAAAAAAAAAACAAAAATACACACACACAAAAAAAACCCAACAAAACCAGCAAAATGAAATAACCAGTGAGATTCAGAATGATTCAGAATACCCTTGACAACATATGGTATTCAGTCCCCATTTTGTACCTTAATGCCCCTCTAAACTGAAATGCAATTCACCTGAAGAGAGATTTTTAAAAACTGGTCAATGTTAAGTGACTACAGCATTATTCAGTAGGGGCTTTTATAGTATTGTGCATAAATCCAAAGCATTTCTGGAAAAAAAATTTGCATTGTTGTATAATTACAGGTAAGTGGCTGTTAAGCTATTTTGAGTTATTACTTAGAGATTTTCAATGACCCCTTTCCTCTAAAGGTTCCCATATAGTTCTAGAAATGTAATGATACACTGCAACAATCCAGTACTTGTCTGAATCATGAGACAACAAAGGTAGAATTTCTGCTGTAAAGAGTTATACAACCACCTATGTTTTTATAGTCACCCTGCAGTGACTATATAATAGATGTGAAGATAAGTTTTTACACGTGCCACCTTCAAAATATGGAAAGTGTATCATCTTTGTAGCATTTGCATTGATAATTCTTGGAAAGAACTCTCCAGAAGCACCAAGTTCATATAAACACGAGTGTATGTAATGAATTCTCAAGAGCAATCAATGCATGACGCACAAGGACACCAGCAAGACTTTCTTCCTAAACTAACACACTGCAGCTCTTCAGATTGTTTCAAGCCAATCAGAAGCTACAACCCTGGGAAAAGGCAACCTAAACCACGCCGAAGTGACGAATGCTGTTTCGCAAACCAGAACCAGCGTGCAAGGGAGAGGAAGCCATGAGAAAGCCCGCACCACTTCTCTTTTGTTCCAACTTCGGCCAGCGGCGTGCAGCGGCCGCGGCGCCGCAGGGCAGGGCCGAGCCGAGCCGCTCCCGCCGCCACCGCCCGAGCCAGCCGCGGGCCCACGCTGGCCCCGCGTGGCCGCGCCGGGACAGCGCACGTACGGACGGCGGCTCGGAATTCCATCCCGCCCCTGGAAAGACAGCGCGCGGCTCGTAACAAAGCGACAAGGGCGCTCCGCTGTGGATACCTGGGTGTGGCACTTTTCCCGGCACCCGCTTACAAAGCCCATGTCGTTTCAGTTTCAGAACGCACACTAGAATCAGGGTGTCTTTCACTGGAAAACAGTATTTCTCGCTACTGCAACGATTTTTATATATTTTAATATTTTAATTTGCCCTGGTGTAGACAGACAGGACATAAGGAATTTTTACAAGTGCTCAGGAAGGGCTGAATGTGGATCCCACAGAAATCAGTGTAAAGTACAAAGGCAAATGTCTGTTAAGAGCATTTGAAAAACACTCCAATAAAATACACATTAAAATTATACTTACTGCAATACTCAGTATCTGGACCTGAAGTCATGTTCAGTAGTCCATATGTATTTCATTTCCTCTCAGCACCCCATTATCCTGTTATCTGTCTTGAGATTCACGTTCTTCTTTTCCATTACACTTCATAATTATTAAATTTTTGATTGTCATAGTCTTTCTTACTCTATTTTGTTCAGTTATTCATTGTTCCATTTACAATGGATCAGATTTTTAAAATTTATTCAATTTTTTAACCTCATTTTGTCATATCACTTTTGAAACACATCAGATGCAGTACATTTCATAACATTCTAGAAGTCTAAGATAAACAACTAATAAAAAATTTCCTTGTGAAAGCCTAATTTAGAGTTATTTTGTTTAAATCTATCCCAGTGTTTTTCAAATGGGAGCTACAAAAAGTTCAGACTGATCACAGTGAGTCAAAAAAAAAAGTAGTGCTAGCCATCAATAACTCATTTTCCTTGGGGAAAGACAAGAAGATAGATTTCAATGTCTGATGGCCACAAGTGCTTAGATAAGCCAGCCAACTGCTGCAGGTCACTTCTTTCAGTGCAGTAAATATGTTTTTAAACATTTGTACCCACAAAACACTGTCATTTTCCTATTCCTCAATCCTCCTGTATTATAACTTCAAAAGATAGAAAAATCTAGTTGGCAGAGGATAAGATAATTTTTCCTGTTTGATTACATCACAGTACCAACTAAACAAATTAACTTCATAAATCTTTCCCACAAGATTTACAATATTGGCAAGTATGTAACCAGTATAACATTCCACCTTTTTTTTACAAGTTTTCACTTTTTCTTCTGAAGACACATGAGGACTAAGATACAACCAGAAGTCTGGGGACTGGAGCTTCAGACCTCCCATAAACAGTCCATATTCTGATTGTTTCCAGACACTGATATATAATAATTGTGGCTAACAATGAGCAGCTTAATATGGCATTTCTCTCTGCCTCAAGACAGAAGGGTAAGATATGTCATAAATTCTATACAAACATATAAAGTCTCATTGCATTTAAATTTCAAAATTACAGAATTTCAGATACAACCATCTCTTCTTCTTCATGTTTTTTTTTAATTTCAGTTCTGTATTTTTGACTGTTTGGGTTTTTTGCCTTATGGCTTTCTTTCCATTAGTTTATTTTGACTCTTCATAGAAGATGTTTATGCTGCTGCTAATGGAACCACAGAACAATGTTGGAAGGGATCTTTGGTGGCTCTCTAGTCCACATTTCTTCTCAGATGAGAGCCAACTTTTAAGTCAGATTGCTCACAGTCTTGCCTAGTCAAGCTTTGAGATCATCTCCAGTCTCCACAGTCTCTCTAGAGTGATCTTCTCCTCCGTTTAACCTTTCCCACTGTGAAATCTTTCCTAATATTCCTATTGAGAACTTCACCTGCCACAACATCAGCCCATTGATTCTTACCCTTCCCCTCTGCAACTCTAGAACCCTGAGTTCTCTACAACCACCCATTAAAAAGCTGCAGAGATAAAGCCCCTTCCAAGCCATTCCTCCTTCAAGACAAAACAACACAATTTCTCAGGCTCTCTTTGAATATCAGGCACTTCAGCAACTGTCTCAGTGGCTCACCACTAAACCCTTTCCTGTACATCTGCATCTTTCTCGTACTAATGAGCCCAAGCTGCACAAAGCATTCCGGGCACTACCTCGTAAATGCTGAATTGAGGGGATTAATTAATTCCCTCAATTAAACCATTCCTAATGTTGCACAGAGTAGATTCAGCTTTCATGGCTGCAATGAGAATCCTGCTGACTTTTCTTCAACTTTTTGTCCACCAGACTTCTGAGATTCTGCTTTGCAAGAAAGCTTTGCAGCCAGTCAATCCCCAGTGTATCTGTTCTATGAGACTAATCCCTTCCAAGTGCAGAGCTCAGCACCTTTGTTGAACTTCAAAAGGTCCCCATCAGTCTGTTCTTTCAACCTCTTATGCCTCTGAGTACCAATCCTCACATCCAGCTTATCAATCATTCCCACTCCCAATTTTATGTCACCTGTGAATGTCCGGAGGGTGTTCTCTATCCCATTTTCTAGGTGATTGATGAAGACAGTAAATGTTAGCAGTTCAAAACCCTGAGGAATGTCATGCCTAACAAGCCACTATTTGAAGCCCTACCCTTCGAACGCATGAGTCCAGCCAGTTTTCCACCCCCCTGGAATTCTAGCAATCCAGTCATGTTTCTCCTGTTCAGACACAAAGAGGCTGTGTTCTATTTTGTTCTCTCCACAACCACACTGTTAATCACATCATTGTATGAGGCCATCAGGTTGGTCAGGCACAATCTGAACAGGTAACTCTGTGCTTGCTTTTCCTAATCACCTTTTTCTGATGGGCCTAGAAATTATTTCCAGGAAGACTGGCTCAATGATCTCCCAGAGACTTCAATTGGGCTTGAAATTCCTCAAATCCATCTTATTTTTCTTCAGGCTAGCTGTTATATGTGCCTTCTTCTAATCATAATGTAGCTCACTCTGGCATTGTAACTGTTTGAATGTCAGAGAAAGGTTTCACAGTGACATTGACCAGTATCCTTAGTAGCACTGGATGTATCTCACTCAGTCCCATGACCTTCTCTGTAAGTCTAGATTGTTTAAGAAGTCTTTAACTCAGTCTTTCTTTACCATGGTCCAAACTTGGCCTCTTTGTACACAGGCTTAGGAGACCTTACAGCAGACCTTACCAGTTCCAGCTGCATTGGGTCCTTCTACAACACCTGAGGAATTATCTTCCCTCCTTTCCCTCCTTCCCTCCCTCCCTTTCTTCCTTTCTTTCCTTTCCCCCTCCCTTCCCTCCTTCCTTCACTGGTATATAAGTGCATTTTGCACTTGCATTCAGTCAGAGCTGCCCATTCAACCATATGGACGCCCTGACATACCCTCAAACTCTGAACTTCAAAACATGCTGTTACTATGCCCAAAGTAGGCTGTTCTTGACAATCAAAAAGCTGTCTTAAGACTTCTCCATAACTACCTCTCATGGGATATCATCTACAAGCTGACTCAAGAAGTTTAAGTCTGTTCTTCTAAAGACAAGGATCACAATTCTGCTACATTTCCTCTTTTCCAGCAATGGATAAACTCAGTTTCTTAACATACTGATGAAGAAGTAGTAACACTAATCACAACCAGTCTAAGTTGAAACCTCTTACTAAGATAAATGTGCTGCTGTAAATGTCTGAAAGAATTTCATAAATGTTTTTTATTTCTCTGCAATAAAAAGGATACTCTTCTACTTATGCAGATGGTTTCTGTAACATGCATGGCCTCTCTTTCAACTCTAAAGGTGACAGAGATGGGTAGCTCTCCTAGGTCCAAAAACCCCAGACAGAAGACCATCCTTGACACACAAGTACTTAAATGTCCAAGGAACCAATTTGCTTGATCTGGTTATCTCCAGAAAGGTCTGTGTTTACCTGTATTTTTTCAAAGAGAGCAAGTTTGATTACAGCGTAACTTACACACAAAATCAGACATCATATACCATTGCCTCAGCAAGATCAGGACACATGTCACAGAGTCACAACCTTTCCTTCTTCTTTTAATTGAAAAGCTGTCTGAAGGAAAACACTAATTATTATAAAATGTCTACTCCTGCATCCTATGTTTAGCACTTAAAGCAGTCACCATATTCTACCCCAAATGCCATTACTGTGAGATCAAGGACTTAAGTTTCAAATACAGGAATATAATTCTACCCTCCTGTTGTTCCCATCTTCCTCTGCAAAACATTAGCCTGATTCTCATGTTAGTGATAAACACATCTTCTAGACCAGAGTGATAGTATTTTCCACATTTTTCCAAGCTAAGCTTCACTGAATATAAATAAGCATTCTAACCACTGGATACAGTCCAATGCATCTTGTTTGGCCATGAAGCTGAAATTCCATTCTGTTTGTGCAGAAATAACAGAGGAAGGCCCTAGGCTAGCTTATGACTTAAAGATAAGTGGAGTCTCCAGGGAGACCAAGATGAAATCAACAAGGTGCCTCAGAGCAGAAAGTGAACTGTACCATGACTCTCACTTACTTCACATCTTCTGATTCAGAACTTGAATGTTGTCATGTCACAGCTGGAAAAGCAAATGCATGTTTCTTCTCTACTGTGAATAAAAGCAGAAGTAATTTTGTGGATGCTGCTGTGATGCTAAATGACAGAAAAACCCACAATATTAAGACTCAAATGAGGTTTTTCTAACTACAAAAAAGGCAGTAATGAGCTGATTAATTCCATCAAGCAAAAACCAAACTGTTCTAACTAAACTAAGATCCAGACACAATTTACAGGATACAGCTTTTGGACTAAAAATTAAATCAAGTTAAATCCTTTTCCAGAAAATATTATGAAGATAAAAGAACTATTACTATTAATAAGTAGCAGTGAAATTTGCAACTTAATCACTGAATGCATTCCAATCAACAGATGACAGAAAGGAAGACCTATGCAAGAGTTGTGATATTAGATTTGTCACCATAGCTCATTGGAACCTCACCTCTGTGCAAGAGTAAAGAAATGTTATGGACAGGTGGATCAGCTCTGATGCAAATGAAGACACTGAGCTTCCCTTGGCTTGCCAATAAGTTATTTGACAGGGGGAGACCTTACCTAGCATGGAGCTAAACCACGAAGGAGCAACCATTCTCAGGAGCTACACAACTTCACTTCCAGATTCCTACACCTCAGCAGTTAGCAAAGTACTCAGAGAGAAAAACACCAGAAATATACAGTGCCATGCAAAAAAAAAAAAAAAAGTATTTTTCCTATTTTCCTATTACCTCTCCTCTCTCCTTCTCCTTTTCCCCATAGATATTTTCTTCCTGAAACTCTGTTTCTGGAATTGCTATTCTGTACATGCCACACACTATAGTTTAGCTATTACTGTAAGAGTAAAACAGAAGCATAGGGATATAAAACAGTATCTCCACTCTGCATGGATAAATGACCTTGTAAGAGACTAAAGCCTAGAGGTCCAACCAGATGCCTCAGAAAGTGCCAGCTGACATTGTCTAAAATACTAATCATTACTCCTTACATACAACAGCACCTAAAGACTGGTGCTCTCAGAGAAGAAAATTAAAGTACCTGAAGCAGATGTGTATTTCATTAATGAACTGACAGACCTGTCCCTATTTTGCATGAGGATACAACTCTGGGGCCCTTTAGAGCTTTCTACAAAACACAAGCCACAAGCAAGGCAGAATGCTCTCCTTCTCAGAAGGATGGGAATTTTCCACATACAGTTTCCCTCTTTCAAACATTAGTATGATGTTTCATTAAATTTCTAGAAAATGTAGTATCTTCTTCACAGTAACAGAATTTTACATTGACAAAATTTAATAGGCCCACTTCTCTTCAATATCTTCATAAATGTCTTGGACATAGGACTCAAAGGACTATTAAGTAAGTCTGCCAATGACACTAAATTGGGAGGAGCTGTCAACTACCTCAAGTACAGAGAGGGAGGCTCTGCACAGAGACCTAGACAAAGGTCAGAGGGCTGGGCAATCGGCTGGGCAATCAGCAACCCTATGAAGTTTTACAAGGGCAAGTTCCATATTCTACGTCTGGGATGGGGCAACCCTGGGTGTATGGACAGACCTCGGAATGAAAGGCTGGAGAGCAGTGCTGCACAAAAGGTCCTGGGGGTCCTGGTGAGGGTGAGTTGAACGTGAGTCAGCAGTGCCCTGGCAGCCAGGAGGGCCAGCTGTGTCCTGGTCTGCATCAGCCAGGCAAGAGGTTGCTCCACTCTACTCTGCACTGGGGCGGCCTCACCTCGAGTGCTGGGGGCAGTTTTAAGTGCCACAATATAAAAAAGACATGAAGCTGTTGGAGAGCATCCAAAACAGGGCCACAAAGGATGGTGAAGGGTCTGGAATGGAAGCCATATAAGGAGGAGCTGAGGTCACTTGGTCTGCTCAGCCTGGAGGAGACTGAGGGGAGACCTCACTGAGGTCTTCAACATCCACACAGGGCAAAACAGAGGGGCAGGGACCAATCTCTTCACTTTCATGACCACTGACTGGTCCTGAGGATATGGCATGAACTGAGTCAAGAAAGATTTAGGCTGAAAGGAAAAGGTCTTTCACCAAGAGGGTGGCTCAGCACTGAAAAAGGCTCCTCAAAAAGTAGTCACAGCACCAAGCCTGTCCAGTTCAAGAAGTGTTTGGACAATGCTCTCAGGCACATGGGGTGATTCTTGGGGTGTCCTGCGCAGCACCAGGACTCCATGATCCTGATGGGTCCCTTCGAACTCAGGATATTCTATGACTCTCCTCTATGAAAATGTGACAGAAGTACAGCTACCATGACAACAAAATAAAAATACCTGTTTTGGACTATAATAATTCTCAACTGTCTTCTCTGATACTGAAGTCTGTTGTAAGATGCTGACCAGTCCTTGACCTTCAACCAAACAGTACAAATCCTTCACAAAAAAAGGGTCAGCAACTACAGCTCCAGCCTGTTTTTGTCCATTTACGCTTCACATCCTAAGAGCATTCTGTCCTGTGAGGCTGTGTTTTGAGCGAGGTTAGCAAGACCAAATTAACCATGTTCACATGTACTCTGTAACATGTCAGAATCACAGAATCATCAAGATTGGATATGACCTCCAAGACCATCATGTATGGTAGCTGTTTCCCTTGGGGGGCAGGAATAGACTCCATCCCAGAAGGTCTTTGCTTCAGAAGACTTTATTTAAGCATGACTCCATAATATCAGAAGGCTGAAGCTTATAGCTTATTACTTATTTCAGTGCGCTCATAGCTTAGCTTCTAGCTTAGCTTATTCTTAGCTTAGTCTTTCTTCTAGCCTAGTCTCTTGCTATACAAGTGGAACACTTCTAATAATACTAAACTGATTGGCTGGTAACAAAGACCAGCTCCCTATTACCATTGGTTAGAGAGAGGACCCATATCTCCCGTGTTGTGGGAACAGAATAGAAAAACACCACCTGTGTCCCTGAGAGGGAACGCGGCTCAGAGATATGTTTATGAATCTCTGCTGGGAAAGTGAAGCTTTCCCTTGGGAAGAAAAACCTTAGCAGGCATGCTGCTAGGAAATTCAGAAACCCAAAATTATGAATACCACACATCATATACAACAATCTTCATAGGTGTTGCTGGGTTTCCAAAATACAGAACACCCCCACTGGCCAATACTTACAGTTTTTATCCTTTGCATGCAGAATTGCCGGTTCTTTTTCACTTTTACCACAAGTAGAGAAGAGGTGGTCTCTTTCTTCTGGAATCTCTAGATGTTTTTTCTCTCAAGATCTTCTGTTTCCCAGGACAATTTGCTGTCTTGAAGCTTCCCACTCAAAAGGAGCATTTTCCAACTTTCCTGTCATCAAAAAGTCATGGTCCTAACCCAGTTACTAAAGCAGTGATTTCTCTTTAATCATCACTCCCTTTTCAACTTCTACCTGAAAGACTGAATTTTAGACTCAGATTCAAGTTTCTTCTCCCACTTGGCAGCCCTGTAACTACCTAAGTGTCATATGTAACCACATCAGAGTCCAATGAAAAACCGTATTTCCTCTACAAATCCTTGATGACAGATAGGTATAGGGGAACACACCTAATGGCCAAAACTGGCAAACAGCTCTGCACAACACCATTAGCCTAGGTTTTGATTTTCCCCCAGTTCTTTCAAGCTCAGCTGTGAACTAGCTGGACTAGCTACAGTTTCTCAAAAGGAAAGACATTATTAATTGGAAATGACAATAAAACAAGATAAAATTTTGCCTAGTTTACCAGACATTTCCTATCTGTTAGGAAGTAAAATAAATTGTTGAATGGCTGTTTTTTCCCCCAGTAACTGGAGCAGAAAATAAATCAAGACAGAACTTTTTATTTAAATCCATAGCAAACACAAACCTAATCAAATAAAACATGAACACACTGCTCCTGAGAGAAATTCCACAAAAATTGAGTGTGGTCCACGAAAATGAGTTCGAACACACAAGAAAACAGCAAACAGAAAGGCAAAAATAAGACAACTGCAGCCTCAGTCAAGATGACTTGTCCAAACCTGCAATTGTTATTGTAATGGGATTTTCAAGCACTCCATGGGTCCATGTGGACAGCTTGGCACAAGACTGGACAGCTCAATACCCACAAGAATGCAAATTTTCATACCTGGAAGTGTTACTTCAAACTCAGTATCTAACATTTTAAAAATTGACATAAATTTCACACATGCAGTGTAGCTCTCTCTCAGTCAGGTTGTCTCTAAGAGTGATGTCACCATGGTATTATCTGGAAGATTAGACATAAATTCCAGCAGAGACCATTACAGTTTACAGTAACAATGCAGTGTTCCTGTAATGACAAGCCACATTAAAATCCCCTGTTGCTTCCAAATACACCCTCTACTCCATTCCTATCTCTGATAAACTGTAACTTCCTGATACCTCAGGGAGTTTACAGAGATTAAGGATAGATGTTGCACAGCTCAATCATCCATTAAGTGGACACAGATTATACATCAACCTGTATTTAAATCAGGTAAATTGTTTCTACCTTCAGCCCATGAAGATTATATAAAGGTGAAATCCTTGGGTTGCTCACAGGCTTTTGTCATTCAACATTTGGCTATTTGAGAGATCAAGATCTTCCACTGGGTGTTTCAGATCCATCACTAATGTAGAGTAAAAGGACATGTAGTATAACTCTACCTTCTTATGTCCATTGTCCTGGTTTTTCCTAAAATGAAGTTTGCTGTCTTCCTGTCACGCAGTTAATACATCTCACTTTGTTAAGTGCCCTTAGAAATCACAGGACAGAGCAGCTGTACTGCAGTCATCACTTCTCCACAGAAGTTAAAGCAACACAAGCAGAAGAAAACTGATGACAAGGAGGCTGGTCTGCATTTTAGCAACAAACTGGCAAGTGGTCTTGAGAGGCAGAAGACATCAACTAATGCCCAGTTTTCCCAGTTCCGACATGCACAATTAGGGAAAAGTTTTCCTTCAATTTTATTTTTCCCACAGGAGTATATTGTGTATTTTACACATTGTCTGACAGGTCTCAGAACCACTCATCATTTGAGCATCAATCCAGAAGGTACTCCTCTGAAACCTAAGCACAATTAAACTGGTTAGCAAGCTGGCCTCATGGCTACCTTTGCAAGATTCATGGTTCTACCCTCACTTGGAAGCCTTCTTACCCTCCCAAAGCACTCATCAGCATCTATCTGCATATGTATCTCCAAGACTCCAAGTAAAGCAACAGAAGTTTTACTGGGTCACTTTCATACTGGGTTCAGCAGTGAAAACTTCACCAGCCATGCTTCAAATCACATATGCCAGTGTTGGTAAAAAGGACCCACAACAGAAATCAGGGAAGTCAAAGCAGCACACATCACGTGGCCTTTCCTGTATTTGTATGCCAATGGTTTATCTCACTATCCTTAAGGGCCTTCCATAAACTCGTTCTGATAGGCAGTTTCCCGCCACAAACCTTTAATGCAGCCCCACTGTGTCTGCTAGTGAACTTCATTCTTGTGATACACATTCAGCTTCTGCTCAGGGATGCTGTACCTCTGGGGATTAGGTGGTTTTCTCCTTCACTTCTACGCAAGTTACACAGGAGAAGAGCCATTATGCCACCACTACAGAACCACGTGTTTATTCCTAACTCAACTACAGACCAACCTCCTTCAGAAGCACTAGCAGATTTTTCTGTTTAAGTCACATCTTAGGGTAAAATTCTAAAATCTCACAAGATTCTGAAGTACTTACAGAGCATTTTCTGGTTGAATGAACTCAAATGGCTTTATCAAACTTTCAAGTTTTATCTGAAAAGAAAATACAATTCACTGCTTTTACCTGTACACCCTTTCCCCCATTTCTTTAACACTTTCAATGTTCACAAGTAACCAGCTTTTATCGAAGCATCTGAGGCTTTTAGGTATCTTGATCATAAAAACTAGTTAGTTGTGACTTAATTTTATCAGAAATAACAGCTGTTCTGTATTTACACTGGCAGACACATCTGTAATCCTAACTTCCAGAAAATTTATTGTCTTGGAGATCTGATGACTGTGTTGCATAAACAACTGTATGCGGCAACAGAGAAAGTATTATTAACTGAAAGAGAAGATTTGCTCACCAAAATCTGGAATCTAAAAAATATATATATGCATACCAGGTCATTCTGCTAATGTGCCAAGAAATGCCTTGCACATCTTATAAAAGTTCAGTATTTTAATTTCAAGTCCTCAATTTGATCAAAATCACAACTTAGACACCCGTGTGCTATGGAACTATAGCTGCCATTAAGACTACTGTTTTACCCATTCTCACTGGAAAAACGGAGCCTTAGAATGCCTGTTCCCAACATACTGCCCTTGAACAGCATGTTTGGAATTTCACTTGTTAGAAGTTTCAACAGCAGCCTACACTGGCTTTACAAATATTTACATACCACATTCTAAAATCTTAGAAGATTTCTTCCCAGAAGACATGAAACTCTGGTAAGTGTTTGCACCTGTAGCTTTTGAATGCCTTGGCAAATCAGTACCTACAGAAGACTTGTTAGCAGACCAAAACATGTTTCACGCTTTAAACTCCAGAGAACATAATTTTAACTTCAGAAGTGTTTCCAGTAAGGCACACCAGACAGAGACGATTCCCACATGCTTAATCTTTATTGTGCGAATGTTGTTCAGAGCATTTATTACCCTCTGTAGACACACATTAAAAAAAACAGTACACTAACAGTGGCTAGATTGATGGACAACATATTAAATCTATCTGGTGGTAACTTGTATGCATGCAGTAAACTCCCGTGGTGTACAGATCTTAGCCAGGAGGCCAGCCCAACTGGCGACCACCCAGAACGTGGAGATGTACGTGATAGACAGACTGCCCACCCTCAGGCCCTTCATTCACAACCATCCGGAATCCATTGGTCAGGCCCAGGTTAGCAGCACACTTCTTGCCAACAATCATTAAATGCCCGAGAAGCTGGAGGAGAAAGAAAAAAAAAAAAAAAAAAGAAAAAACAACCAACAGAAAATACACAAAAAAGGGGAAAGGGCAGGACAGGAAGGAATGAGAGCAGAGAACCAATAAGCCAGTAAGTTAATTCTCTGAAATTCAGCCACTGCTCTTCAAATTGTTGTCTGCCTGCAACTGACACTTTCCACAAAAAGCTATAAAGACTGGCTATGCATAATATAGGGGGAAAATAGAACTATTGATCTTTTTCAAGCCAGGCTGTAACAGACTACAAAAGTCTCATAGAAGCTAAATTTACTTCATGGTTAAAGCCCCCACTACTTCTTCAGACAATATATATCATTCTGGCGAAAAAGAAACTTTATCTTACCATGTAAAGTTTACAAAATCTTTGAGGTTGATGCTTTTAGTTAGAAATGAAATATTCAGCACCTCTCAGCTAACCTTCCTTTTCTTCACCTCTGACCTGCTAAAAACCCCCAAGCCCATATTAGAGTACGTACTATTGCATGCAAATAATGAAAACAGACATCAGGGTTATAAGATAATGAATACCAATTCATTTTGCATGGAAAATACACACACAGATGTATTTTGCTTTCTCTGGCTAATTTTACTGGAAAACCTTAACTCCATTATCCTTTTAAGCTAGCTGACAAGGATAATAGCATCAGAAAACTACTTTGACTCTTTGAACAAAATGTCAAGAGAAAAAGGGGGACAGCCTAGTACATTATAAAGTAATGAGAAGAACAGTTTGGTGTATGGAAAACCTTTAGAGTACTTACAGATTCATCAGAGTCTTCTGCTTCAGACAACCTGACAATTGGCTTCTTAGGAATCACTAAGAAATGTGTTGGAGCTTGGGGTGAAATATCATGGAACGCGAGACACTGGAAGAACAGGAAACAGATAAAATATAATTTGCTTTGGAGAAAGGTAGGAGTTTTGTAAATCAACATGCCCCACTCAATACATACTTCAGCAGATTACCACACACCCCAAACATAAGCAGAGATGTTAAATTTTTGAGTGATATATTATTCTGCATCCTTTAATCTCTAAACATAAAACACTACTTACCAAGACCTGCTGAAAAACAAATCGCTGCTCTGTAAAGTACTCTTTAAAAGCTACAGCCTTCTCAGCAAAGCTATATGCAGTCAGGTTCAAGATTTGTTATTGCAATATACGCATAACAACTAGTAGAGCTGTTGGCATGCCTGCCTATAAAAAGTACATTTACGCGTATTTATTTTTTTATATTAACACCATGTTTAATAAAATAAATGGCAAAGAGTTGTAAATCATCTTCCAGTTATGCCTGAATATTTCCTTGGTCAAAGGCAGCAAGGCAATTCCAAAGATCCTGAAGTTATGTGACTGAGGCCATATTAAACTTCTGCTCTGAACAGCACCAAGTATTTCAAAGTAATGCATTAACACCGGCTTGCTTCAGACATTCTCAAATTGAGAGAAAGGCATCAGTTTTGAAATACGAACATCTGCCTGTAGTGACTAGCTGAATCTTGACTAAATACCAAAATTACAACCAATCAAACACTGCATTCATCACCTAAATCTCAAATTAAGAACTGCCAATAGGCAAGAGAAAATGAAACTGTGTCTCTTTGGGAGAACTGGGACTTGCAACTGGAACCTCGACAAATGTGCAGATGCACAGGAGGCACTCTGCCACCATTAGTCCAAGGATATCTCCAACTTACCCATCACGTTTAACAGCAAAACACCTGGTAGCTATTGGCTGAGTTATGTCACAGACAGTGGATACTTAAAAATACATACCTAGATTCTTCAAAATGCTTATTTCCTAGATATTTTCCTTTGTAATAAAGTTAATTTTCTTTGCAACTATACTGCTTTTTTATTCTGAGGAGAAATGTGGCTTTTGCCAAGAGTGAAGTTGGTGAAAAGCCCAAACTCAATTTGCATTAATCTTTTATGCACCACATCTATCTAGTTTTAAGGCGTCTTTAAGAAGGTAATTCCCAGTTTTGAATCTCCAATAACCTGCTCATTTCTTCCAAACAGGGAAGAGCAGTAAGTATATAACTGATGAATAAAACTAACTTGTACCAAATTAAATAAATCATACTTAGAGCTGACCATTTTGTAAGCAGCTTTTCTATTATATGTAGTCCCACAGAGGCAGAATGCAAATGGCCAAACTGTATCAAAGAATTTAAGGAGCAAAAGATTGGAAGTAAATAGTTTTCTATGGTATAGTATAGGGAGCAGAAGTAGCATTAAGGGAAAAGCACAATCACAGAAATTCATGTGTGTGAGAAACCAAACTTCAGTTCAGCAACTTTAGATTCAATTGGAAAAAGAGTGATAAGGCATAATTTCACACAGACTTTGTACTTTTCAGTATTTCCCTTTCTCTGAAGGTCAGCTGTTGATTAAAGGTCTTCCTTACCCCTCTCCTTTTAACACTTCCAGCCACCTCTAAAAAGCCCTCCACAAAATTAATTGGAGCTCTCCCACCACTCAACTGAAATCTAGAAGTGCTACATTTCTGTGTACTTTGAAGTAAAAATCAAGTGAGGCACTGCAGGTAATGACTCTTCCAGAAAATACTCCGCACAAATGGCTGTCAAAATGGGTTATATGCTCAGCAAAGTCAATGGCCTGATTCCCAACCAAGCAGCTGCTGCAGCCACCGCAGCTGAAGAAAAAACTCACACAGGTTTGACCCGGGCAAAGAAAGAACACACACCTTCACATAAACACAGAGCAGTAACATAAGCATGACTTTCAGGAATCAGTAAAAATTTCCAATATTCTTCAGAGCATATGGCAACTGCAACAATTCTGCCATCTATTAAGAAAACACTGTTTCAAGCTATGCATGATTTTTAAGTACGTAAATCTAAGAAACTGCATCCTTATCGAGTCTGTATTGTACACTGAGAATAATCCCTTATTTCAAAAGCAAAAGCCCCTGTTAATGGGGCTCCTGTATTTCAATCTGAAGGGCGGGGGAAAAAATGCAGGAGATCTTACACTAAACACTAGTTCGTTTAAATTTTGGGAATAATAACCGCTGTATTTCTTCTAAAGCTAATTATTCCGGCCCTAAGATGCTGTGATGCAGCAGCAATCCCTCTCGGAGGTTCACTGCCAAAGCCCAGCAGGCAGAGCTGCACAGCCTCTCTGAGGCTATTGAGAGGCACATCGGGACCTGCAAAAGCTGCCAGTCGCGGTACTCTGTTCTGTGGTAAAAAGTTTCCCGACTACCCTCCAACTCCCCTGCGAGAACCCTCGACCCCTGGCAAGGAGCCCGATGGTGCTCCAGGGACGGTGCAGGGAGCCGAGGGAGTGCCCCGCCCGCCCCGCCGCTCTCCCGAGGGCCTCCGCGGCGCCCCCGGCCCCTGCACAGCCCGCACCTGCTCGTCCTCGTAGATGATGTTGGCGGGGATCTCCTTGCGGATGATCTTCCCGAAGATGGTGTCCCCGCCGGGACGCGCCGCCTGCGCCTTGCTGATCTCGTCAGCCATGGCGGCGGCTCCCGCGCACCTCCCGCCGGCCCTCAGCCCCGCCTTCCTCCGCGGCCACGCCCCCGCGGCGCTCATTGGGCCAACGCTGGAAACTGGCCGTGCCCGCCCGGCTGATTGGCGGTCTCGCCTGTCATTGTCCCGCTGGTCCCGCCCACCGCACTGGCGCGCCCTCGCTGACCCGGGAGTCGCGGAGGGATCCGCGGAGGAGGAACTATTGCAGGCTCCGCGGAGGAATCAACGCTGCGGAGCGAATAGATACTCCGACAAAGTAGTGCGGTCCCCGGAGAGGCTGTTGTAGGCAGAAGTACTGCTTATCAAATCCAACCCAAATATCTGTGTGATTTACTGGGACAGGCTCCTGCAGACTGCACCAGGCTGGGCTGCGTTAGCTTTTCCACCAAAGTTTGCAGGTGCTTGATGCTCCTGGAGTCAGGATCCTGCAGAAGGGCAGTTTGAGGTCCCAGCCCTTCTGCACATAAGTAATTTCGTAACCATGAAAGAAACTAATCAATATGGCCAAGCAATAATTCACAGAGGGCGACACAAAGTTACACAACTATACATCTAGTTGTAAATGGGTTTTTTTATATATCTATGCCACCAGTCGTGAAATAAGAGAAGTGAAAACGCAGAGGAAAAAAAAACGACATAAACCTTAAAGAGTGACAACAAAGCTTTATTTTCATGCTGTTTAACAAGACCAAGTTCGAGGTCCTGCACCTGGATCGGGGCCACCCCTGCTGTCAGCACAGACCAGAAGATGGAGAGCAGCCCTGTGAGAAGGACTTGGGGGTGCTGTGGGTGAGAGGCTGGACATGACCCAGCCATGGGCACTCCCAGCCCAGAAAGCCAAACGTGTCCTGGGCTGCATCCAGAGCAGGGTGGGCAGCAGGGGAGGGAAGGGATTCTGCCCCTCTGCTCTGCTCTGGTGAGACCCCACTGGAACCCTGCATCCAGCTCTGGGATCCCAGCACAGGAAGGACACAGACCTGTTGGAGTGAGTCCAGAGGAGGGCACAAAAATATCAGAGTCACAGAGCACCTTTTCTATGAAGACAGGCTAAGAGAACTGGTATTGTTCACCCTTGAAAAGAAAAGACTTCAGAATTACCGAATTGCAGCCTTGCAGTACCTGAAGTACCTACAACAAAGAAGGAGAGAGATTTTTTACAACGGCATGTAGTGACAGGGCACGGAGGAATGGCTTTAAACTGCAAGATTGGAGGTTTAAATTGGATGTGAGGATGAAATTCTTTACTGTGAGCATGGTGAGGCACTGTAACAGGCTGCCCAGAGAAGTTGTGGGTGTCTGATCCCTGGAAGTGTTCAAAACCAGGCTGGATGGAGCTCTGAGCAACCTGGCCTAGTGAAAGGTGTCCCTGCCCATCGTAGGGGCATTGGAACTAGGGTGTGACTTTTAATGTCCGTTCCAACACAGACCATTCCAGATCTATGATTTTCTAAACTTCACAAATGAAATAGATTGATTTTCCTGAAGATTTGTCTAGGACGATATTAATATAAATATTTATATATATATATTTGTCCCTGGATAAAAATGTTACAGGAAAGCATTTTGGAGAGAGGCAGGGAATCAATACTGCTAAGTGGCTCAAACCTAATATGGTTCCACAGCCGATTGCCTGAACATGTTACAAAAAGAGCAGAATTTGTCATATATTTCTGAAATAGTTTATCATTAAATAGCCTGGGAAAAGCCTCTGATAAAGCACATTAAACAATTAAATTTTATTCTCTTCCTTATATGATGTTCTGGATTAAGATATTTTGACATGTATGTGTCCTATAGATGGTATTAGAGCTTCTTGACAATTAAAAGAAGTGCTTCAGGGACAGATTTTTTGAATTATATTGTTGTCTAACCATGGTTATTCAGCAAATGTATTATTAATTTGGGCAAAACCTACTGTGGAGTTAGTTAGAAAGTATATTTCTATGTTAAGAGAAGACATAAAGAGATAAGTTTAGAAGTTTCTTTGAAAAAGCAAAAATTTTTTTTTTTCATGTAGTTGACTTCAGCATATATTTTTGTCTCGCCATGTAAACAGCACCTTTTATATTATTTTGAATAAAACAATTAATGAATTAGACCCTCTTTTCAAAGGGTCTAATTCATTCATTCATATCTGCAATAACTATTATTGGAAATAAATTATGAATAAACATCACTTCTGCTAACAGATCAAGTTTCTTTATGAGTTACATAGTAAAAAAAAAAAGTATTTAATAGATGCTTACAAGTAAATATTGATTAATAATAAAAATATTCAAATTATTGAGTAATAGTTTAGTGTTCCCATATTTCAATTAGCTTACAACGTAATTGCAGTTAAACTATTAAATAGACTGCATATTGAAGCTAGAGGTGTAGTGAACAGTAAAGCTGTTTACACAGAAAATCCTTATGCTGCCTTTAGCTAATGCTGAATGATGTGTTAGTCAGCTATAAGCTTGGGTTTTTTCCAAGAGAATGGCAATTCTCGGTTTTATAGATGTACCAAGCGTGGCCATGGTCAAGGCTGGGTTGGTCAGGGTGTGAGTAAGGCAAGCCAGGGCTATGGGGAACTTGATGTGAGCAGCCAAGAAAGTGACCTGACTAGAGAGGGGAAATTACTGAACAGAAAAAAATGGCTGTTGGATAACACCAGCAGAAAAAAAAAAAAAACCCCTACCAGCTTGGCAGCTGTGATCCTGGCAATCAAAAGTGTCCTTGAAAAGTGCAGCTGGCCTCTTTTAAGTACAGCTGGGTACCTAGAAACCAGAGAGGTCTTGAGATACTACTGATAAGCACAGAAGCAAGGAACTGTAACCACAACTTTTCTTTTGAAGTGGTGAAAAAATAGGCCGGGAAGGAAGAAGGCACCCCAGATAAGGAAGGGTTCTGACCTGCTCTGGCTGTTCTAACTGCAAGAGCAAGGAAGCAGTCTGGCAAAATAAAGACTGATTTGAAGAAGCAGCAAACATCATCATTTATTGGCCATTCTAGGTGTCGCACAGAAACTGATGGCTGTCCAGTTACGCATTTGAAACCATTATTATTTTGTCCAGAAGAAGGAGAACACACTGATCTTTGTGCTACCCTGGGCAATGATGTGCGGAACCTGGCAGGGGGTGCTGGACAGGGAGCAGCCCCTCATCCCCACTGCGTCTCCCCTTGGAGGGCAGGGATCCCTGGGCATCGACAGCTCCAGTGAACTGAGGAGCCTCTGGGCAGCACTGCCTGCCTGCTACGGAGCCCCTTCAGCTCCTCCTGCAAGCAGCGGCACTGCCAGACCTTGGCATACCGGGGATTGGCACTGATGGATAGCCAAGGCCAGTGGGATCCCGGGGTGCATCAGGAAGAGCATTGCTTGCAGGTACAAGAGGTGATCCTGCCCCTCTGCTGTGTCCTGGTGAAGCACATCTGGAGTGCTGTGTCCAGTTCTGGGCTCCGCAGTACGAGAGAGACATGGAGCTCCTGGCGCAGGTCCAGCCGAGGGCAGTGAAGACGGGACTGGAGCATCTGTCTTCCGAGGAAAGGCTGTGGGAGCTGGGCCTGGTCCGCTTCGAGAGAGCTGGGAGCGGACCTCATCGATGTCTGTCAGTATCTGACGGCAGGGTGTCAGAGAGCGGAGCCCGCCTCTTCTCTGTGGTGCCCAGCAATAAGACAAGGGGCACTGGGCAGAATCTGATGCACAGAAATTTTCTGTGAACACAAGGAAGAACTTCTTTACTCTGTGGGGGAGCGGGCACGGGAGCAAATTGTCCAGAGAAATTGTGGTGTCTTCCCCAATGGGTAAGCTTGTGTCTGGGCATAATCGTGTGCCATGAGCTCTGGGATCTCTCTGCCTGAGCAGGAGCTGTGGTCCGTTCCAGGCTGAGCTGGGAGTCCCTTCTGTGGGTCTGTGAAGGCCCTGAGAAGGCCGCGTCAGCCCCGCCGGCGGTGGCAGCGGGGCGCGGGCCCAAAGGCCGCACGGAACGGCGGCGGCGGCGTGCGGCTCCCGGGGAACTACATTATCGGCGGCACCGGCAGCGGCGCGGCGCGGGAGGGCGCGGCTCGTCCCTGGCCG
>VWZP01010557.1:62685-104780 GCA_013396995.1 Dicaeum eximium
CTCGTCCCTGGCCGGCACTTCCGGCGGTGGGACCGTGCGGGCGGCGCGAGCCATGGGGAGCCGCGGGCAGGCGAGTGACACACAGAGACACGGACACACGGACACACACGGACACGGACACACACGGACACATATGGACACACACGGACACACACAGACACATAGACACACACACAGAAACGCACACAGACACGCACAGACACACACACACACACACACACACACACACGTTCTGTCCGTGCCGGGAGGTTGCAGCTTTGTTGTAGCTTTTGTAGAGCCAAAAGACCTAGACTTTCAGGACAAGAAGGATATAAAACGAGATAAAAGAAAGTAGCGATTTCTGTGCGCAGAGGCCATCGCGGGAAAAGGGAGCGAGGTGTGATAAGCAGAGGTTAAAATACGTCAGATGTACGTCTCGTGAGAGCAAGATAGGGATAAACAGGGACCTGGGAATTAATGAATCCTTTCATTACTGCGGTGTAATGTCCTGTGGGTAGCCCTTTCAGAAGTGTCTTGAAGCCTGGTTTCGGGAGCACCGCGGGCAGGAATTCGCGGAGCTCTCTGTTACGGCAGGTGGCTGTAGAGGTCTGAGGTGCCCGCAGTAATATGTGCTGGTCAGGACCATCTAAGACAGCTGCTCTGTGGCTGGTGTGGTGGTTCCCTGGAGGAGTTGCGGAAATTGAACCATAGAATATCCTGGGTTGGAAGGGAACCACAAAAATGATGGAGTGCAGCTCCTGGTCCTGCACGGGACCATCTCCGGGAGTCACACCGTGTGCCTGAGGGAGTTGTGCAAAACCCTTCGGAGCTCTGTCGGACCGGGGCTGTGACCACTTCCCTGGCGAGCTTCTTCAGTGCCCAGCCACTCTCTGGGTGAAGAACCTTCTCCTCATACCCAGCCTAAGTGTCCCCTAACACACCTTCAGGCCATTCCCTTGAATCCTGTCGCTGGATAGCAGAGAGGAGATTGGTGCCTGCCACTCCTTCTCCCCTTGTGAGGAAGCTGTAGACTGCTGTAAGGGTAGGAAGATGCCTGAAAATGGCTCATCAAATTGTTCAAAATAACCATAAAAACCTTCAAGTTTTGCCATACATGTATTCAACATAAAAACACTTGTAATATTAATTTGTTATTTGCAGAGATGGCAAATGTACTAGAACATCTAGTTCTACGTACTAGAAAAATTTTAGGATATTAAAATATCTGCAAAACAAGAAGTTTATTTGTTATGTTTTAATTGTGTGAGCTTCCTTTCCATGGATTTATCCAGGGAATGGTGCAGTTAAAGGCAACATGGCTCTGTTCATTTACTGGGTTTTTTCTGAGTTACAGCCCTGTGTTTCTTCTATGTCCTTCTAAAAAATACCTGGAATACTAATCGTGAGATAACAAATTGAGATTATTATGAAGTACCTGGAATTGTGCCCATAGAGATGCCAAAACACGATAGGAGGTACTAGAAGAAGCTTCAAAAGGCATATTGTTATCAGGATTATGTTTTTCTGTGCTTTTCAGAGATTCTTTTCAGTCTGTGGCAAACACCAAAATAGTCTCTTAAGGATTTGAGGATTTCTGTAATTCATTGCAGTCTGTATGAATGATCAGCTAAAAGCACATGACTGTGAGCTGTGATTCTCTGGGGGTTTGCTTTTCTTATATGTTCAGGTGTGTCTTCTCTACGTTGTAAATCCTAACTTTTTGAGTGTTTACTTTTACTGAAGTTTTCATTTGCTGACCTGGCAGTTGTATTTAAGGGAAGGACTTTGCATTGGTTTTGCCACATCACCTGTAGAACATTTTTATATGAGAATATTTCAGCCATTTCTTTTTCTAAGTTTTTCAATAGCTGGAGAATATCCAGTGATGTAACCTTGATAATTCCTTCTAGTAACTTGACTTTTAGAGTGATTCCAGTTCTGTTGGGTTTATTTGACACTGGCACAATAAATAATTATTGTGTCCGTGTATTTTCAGGGTTATATTTTCATCATGCCAAATAATTATTTGGGATTGTGGTGCCAGCATCTTAGGGTCATTTGAAATCTCTAGTCCTGTCTAAGATTTTGATGACATCGTATCTGCTTTGGCTGCAAGTGTTTTAATCAGGAATTTAAGTAAAACCTCCTAGATATTGATTCCATATCAAATTCCATACTAAAAGAACAAGACAAATGAAAAGAACAAGACATTTCAACCAAAACATTTTCAATTGTAACATGTCCATTTTAACTAACAATCCTGCTAGCAAATAAGTTAATTCTATTGGTGTTGTATTGGCAGGTTTTGAAGCTTTTTAAGTTATTACACAGAACACGGCAAGAAGTTTTTAAAAATGATACCAAGGCCCTTGAAGGTGAGATACTTGTTTTGTGTGGTGTGTGCTTGGAATGTTTTAGAAGGGAAAAATCTCTTTTTTAAATGTTCCTGATCCTCCTGGGAGATATTTTTCTTTTGTTTTTTAACTTCTCTTCAGTCCAGCCAGAGCATGGTTAGCTGTACTAATTAATTCTCTATGTATGGTTTTTTCCTTAAGGGATTAATCCTGCTTTTTTAGTACCTTGTGTGTGCAATACAGAATGCTAAATTTGGAATCTTATTTTATTTGTATACCAGTCAACTTAAAATGTGACATCATGTGAATTACATGGAGATCTTACATTGAAATACTTTGATCAGCAATGTGCCATAAAGGACTTAAGAATCTTAACTTTGGGGCAGTGACAGATTCAAAATACAATTTTTGTTCACGCTTTAGTTTTTTGTTTACTTCATTTAGCTGCAAGACAAAAGATAAATGAAGAATTCAGAAATAACCGAGATGAGACATCTGAAGAGAAGATTAATGAGGTAGTTTATTGCTTTCTGTTGTTTGGGGTTTTTTTTCCACTTTAGATAAGAATACATAAGAAATTAGTTTTTTTACTTAAAGGATCTCCAAACTACTGTAAACACATTGAGACATCATGAAAGCTGGGTTGGTTTAAAAAGACTTCTATATGGATCTTTGTTTATAAATATGTAGATACCTCCAATAGTATTAATACTGTGTTCTAGAATCTTGTACATACAAAAATACGTAAGTAGAAGGTGTGTTCTGATAGTTCAATGTGATTATTTCAAAGTTTATAATAAAACCATATGAGAAAATATTTAAAGTTTCAGTTTTCGTGTAAATATTTTATGCTTTGCTCATAATACCTATCTGCACTATGGTCGTTTAAATTTACCTGATCACTGTTGTTTAGCCAAACAGAGAAATTAAACAATCTGCTTAGTTACTAACAGATAACAACATCTTTGTGGAAGATCAGCATCTTTGTGGAAGGCAAAAAACAGCAAAATTATTATGATTGATTGTAGTATAGCATAGTTGTATTATATATTAATTATACTACAAGGATTTTTTTTGCTTCTTCTTTCCTCATCATGCATTAAAAGTAGAGTATCCTGTTAACTCACTACGTTAGTTACCTTTGCTCAATTGTTGCCTTAACACTTTTTGCTGAGTCATTTTTTCTGAAAGTTACTGTGAACTGAAACTGGAACTTCTGTATTTTAGATAATTTTAGTTATTAACATCCATACAGAGTGACTAACTCAGTCCTTGTTGTTCAGCCTTTTATCAGACTGTATTTGTCACGGGGCACTGGTTGGAAGAAAGCACCTAAGTCTGTCCCATGAAGAAGTAAAATGTAAACCATTTCCTCATGCTAGCCACTGAACAGTAACATAAATACTTCTGAACATTTAGTTAGGACTTCCTGAATTTCAACTTGTTATCAGCCTCCTGTAATAATACTCAGTGTTTGTGTTACCACTGTCTGATCAGCTAAATTATGTGTTCAGGGTTGTTTTTTTTTTAATAGATGTACAGGAAAATGATTTGCTGCAATTATGAAATCTGTATTTGTTTTCTAGGCAACCTACGAATTACACATGTGACTTTTTTATATGGGTTAGTTGATACTTGATCAGCTGTGTCAGTAAAAGAAATACTAGACTTCTATCCCACCTACACACTCCTAGAACATCAGAGAAGCTGTCATACTCATTACATGTACACACTGAATCGACTTGGTTGGAGAGGAACTGACTCAAGTTTTATACAGGACTTGAAAAGATTTGGGTACTTGCTTGCATTAACGTGGTGCTGTTAAGTGTCCTGCTTTGGACAGCAACTAAAAAATTGAGTATTGACCAGCCAGAATAGAAAACTACAGTGTGTTCTAATATGACAACAAGTATTTGTATCTGTATGTATTTGTACATGTCAAGCTTGCAATGACATAAGGAGATGAAGGCAACTGTCTTACTGTATAAGAATGAGAAATATGGTAGCTGAATCTAATGCACCAGTTTTAGTTCAGATCAGGAGTGCACTTTTGAAGTTGCTGTGGTTACTTCCACTTCCTGTGCTTTGTCTTGTTATGTAAAGTGTCAGACCAACTAGGAGAATTCTCTTAAGGTCAATCTGAAGATGAAGCTGTGCTTCAGGAGTATGCAGCCTGGCTGCTAATGGGCTTTCAGCAGGGGAAACTGGAGGGTACCTGCTCCAAGCCCTTAAAAGGGAAGAGCATGAAGCATGAGAAGAAGTGCAGTGTAGATGTCAAGTATTGAGCTCTAGCCTTTGCAAAGATCTGCTTCTTGGTGCTTGGTAGGAACCACTTCCTAGTGTGAGCATGTCTCCTGATGTCTCACTTGAGCAATTTCCTTTATTTCTGACACAGGTATCATGCTAACAAGTAGTACACTTCTCTTAATGCCTCAGCAAAGCTAGCAAGGGTGTTTCAGCTTATGCTCTTAGTGAGAGAAGGCATTCTAGGTATTTTGCAAAATACTAATACCTCAGGTAGTCTTTAGGTAGTGCCTTGTTTCTGCACAGTTTTACTGTGAAACATTACATCGCATTCTTATTTCTTGTCATGTTTTGCACTTGTTTTTGTCTCCTTATTTCAGGAGAAGTAGTGTTGAAAGAATGAGATTGCCCTTTCACTATGGGAAGTCAAATATTATGAGGCGTGAGTGAGTGTCTTTGATCATTGGAAACTTGTTAATTGGTTTTGTAGTTGCATTTCACCTTATTCATTTGCAGTTTTAATTGGGTACATAGATGTATGTACTGGTGTGTGTTTCTGAGCCAGTTTCCCTCACTATGTGCTCCATATCAAGGTCACTTCATATCAATCTGTAAGTTATCCCAGGATCTCCAAGGCAAAAGCAATGTTTAGTACATAGGTAACTGAGTAGTACATAGGCAATGTATAGTACATAAGTAACTGAGCAGTATAACCGAAAGACTTTATTATTTGAGTAGTTATCTAGTATGGAAAATATCTTCAGAAATAGTCACATATAATTTAAATTACTCTCTTGTTCCTGTCTTCTTATTTCTTTTACCAGCTTCTGAAAACAGCTTCAGATGTTGAAGTGATTCTCAGAACTTCTGTTATTCAGGCAATTCACACAGATTCTGACAAAATACGTGAGTAAGCCTGCATGCTAAAAAGATACTTAAATATATTATAGTTTATTAAATAAATATAGAACTTGAAAATAAAGAAAGGAGTAGTGAAGCGAATAACCTGTCTGTTACTCCCTGGCAAAATTCTTAATGTAAGCTATTCATTAATGTCACTACCTAGGACAGGTGGAGGTTTCAAAGGTACAAAGATTCCCTACAAATGTTTTGAAGTACGGAGGCTGGTAGAAAAGAGGCAGTGATTACTTTTAATGCCCTTCACCAGCTGTAACTATTAGGAAGGCCAGCAATTAGATAGCTAGTCATCATGCATGTACAGGCTACTCAGTCAGCATGTCTCTAAAGGCAGTAGCCACAGTACCTGTCTGTAGGTGCTTGCTCTACCAGGTAAGGAGGAGCTGCCTGAGGAGCTTTAGCACATGTAGTATGTATACTGACCATTGGCCATTTGAGGATTGAGTGTTGGTTTCCAAAACTTTTTTCCAACTTTTTCAGTTTCAGGTTATGCTGTGTAAGATTTGTGACACAGTGATTACCTCGAAGCTAAGTCTATCAAATTCTGAAATCCTGATCCCTGGTTTAGAAGTTCTTTTACCTTGCAGTCAAAAAGAGAAGTAGTAGGTAGGCTCAGCATACAGCTGTGTGGTAGAGAATACAGGAAATCTTCAGCTGTGTACATTGTTTCCTTTTACTTCCTTTTAGTATTGTCTGTAAAGTTTTGTATCAATTTTCAGTTTTAGGTTTGATAAAACATGTAACTTTAAAACAGCAGTAATGATCAAGGCCAAAGATAAGTCTGGACCGGTGTCAAGTTTTCTACAGTGATTCCAGGCAGATAACAGTTGAAGAATAGGAACAGATAGAGTGAACTTGCACCTCTTTCAGCTGTTCACACCTGGCAGCACTTCCTCGCTCAGGGATGTTTTCTGGTTTAATTATTTTCAGTGGGCTTCTCTTCAATTACTTTTCATTTTCACCAAGCTGTTAATAAATTTTTAAGTCCTTCATTGCCTCCTTATTGTTCACTTCCCCATGAAACAGCTATCAGAAACAACAGGTGATGCCTGTGATCATTTTTGCTATTCCCTGCACACTGTGGGCACAGAGGCATTTATACACACAACAATGGCACAATAATGTTTTCTCGTTTATTTTCAACTGGATTCCTTCTAGTAGTGACTGCTAATTCAAAATATAATTTTTGGCTGCCAAGCATACATATTATGTATTTATTTCTCCAAATTTTACTCATTAAACTTATCAAAGTGGTTATAATCAGTTTTGAACTTACCACTTTCTTTGTGAAGTTAGTATTTTACTTGACCTGTGTGCATTGCATATCTCTAGGTGTAATATTGTCCATCAATTTACTCAGTCAAGTCTTAAGTGTGTCTTGCTATTTTTCACAGTAAGGCCTTTTCTTAATGAAATTGCTCAGGATGGTATAATTAAAAACCTTTTCTTCACAGGTTGCTTACAAATATGTTGAACAGTGACATGTCAACAAAAATACCTGTAGAACTCCACATTTGACATCACTCCAATGGATGACCTGATCATTTATTGTACACATCTTAACAGTTTAACCAGTGACTTATCTCTATAAGACTTCTGTTATCTTGCAATAAGGCTGTTGTTTTATAAAAGCATTGACTGAGGGACTTTTGGGAATTCAAACATATTGTGGTTACCTCTGAAGCACCATGCAGTGCTCCAGCAGAGACTGTAAGGCAGAGCTTCCTTTGCAAAAGCCACATGGATTCATGTTCAAATATTAGCTTGTATTCTAATCCAGTGGGAGTATGTAGGGATGGGGTTAGGACAGCCAGGTGTACCAGCAACAGAAGGAGAGAAAATGGGGGCCTGCAGCTGAACAGGACAGGGGACTTGGTGATGAAGGACACAGAATAGTCAGTTCTGTCACAATATTGTGGCAGTAACTTTCACTAGGTGCTTTCTTTTCCTGTTGGCCTTTAAAATAGGTGCGACAAGATAAATATTACAGATTAGATTCCAAGACTTGGGTGAGAGAGCTAAGTCAAATCCAGTATTCATTTTTGAAACTGCTTAAGTAAGCATAATATGACTCAGGCTTGAAAAAAATGCCATTCACCCGCCTGCTAAAAGTTACTGCAAAACTTTATAATTTTTTATGTCTTCTTAATATTAAAATTTTCAATGCTTATAAAAGGAGATGGGAAAACGTTATTGTGACCAGCTGAAAGTAAAATATTAGTATGATTTTGTCTTAGATAGATATCATGATGCTACTCACCAGAAGTTCAGATCCTCATTTTAATAACTGGATATTTTGTTTGTAAATGTAAAAACACCTTTAGAATTTGAAATATTATTTTCCATAAGATTATAGTCTTACTGTTTGTTTTTTTCCTATTTCAGTACTCATTCCCAGGAAAGATCTACTACAGGACAACACTCCTTACTTAGATAAACCAACAAAAAAGCAAGAATCCTGAGGAAACATTGGTACCAGGAAAAAAGAGACTGAAATCAACTCACTGATTTTATTGAGTGCGGGGATATCATCATGCACTTGTTCTGTGGAAATTAGTAATACTTTCACAGAACTTAAAATACACTACTGTACTTTTAAGCTGAATTGTGTTAGTTCAGCCAGGAATGTTTCTGATTGTAACAGCTATCAGACAGAGATTCTTTCCCAGCAATCCACAGTTTTTCAAAGCTATATAATAATTAAATTGAGTACTTCATACTGCTAATATTTATTTTCAATTTTATTGTCAATCATAAGCTTCTCTGAAGCAATGAAAAATCATCTTGTGGCATTTAACATATATTTATGCTTTGCACCAAAAGCATGGTTTCTGAAGTTGTCATTAATTGTACACTAGTGTACTGTGATGCTTGAGAGAGTTCTTAAAGGTTTATCTGAATAAATTATTTGTGTTTTACAGATGGGAGAGCATGTCTAATATTTTTTCTTTTCTTACACAGTCTGGAATGAGCAGGAATTTTAGGGTTTGAGTTCTCAGATGACAGCAGAAGAGAACCCAGCCACAACCTAAGGAAGAGAACCTGAGGATGTTGGTTTAGATCATATGGTTTATGAATTTGTGGTTTGTGTTTTGACTTGTAATCACTGAGTGACTGAGGCATTTTCCAGAGAAAGGGGCCTTGCTGTTTAGTTGCAAGTGAACTTGCCTAGAGTGAATATATGAAAAAGTTTGGTTAGTAAGCCCTAATCATTTGCATTTTTTTAAGGATGCTTCCTTGGTTCTCATGGAATTCATCGCAACGATCTGATCACTTCTGTTTTAATTTGAAGGAGGTACAACTGCAGTGATACATAGGATCTTTTCTTCATGAGATTGATAGCAGGCACCAGCCTAGGATCACACAGGAGTGAGGTAGTTGCATAATATCTCTCACCTTGTAAGTCCTACTGTATCTGTTTCTATCTGTGTGCGTACTGATTCAGCTCGACTGGCTGAATAAACCAGAAAACTAGTGCCTTCATCCAGTCTCTTTTTCTCACAAAGCATGCCAGTTTGACAAGCACTGCTTTCTTTAAAACTGTTGCCTCTGTCTGCTATGGCAAGGGCAGCCAGCAGCAAATACAGCTGTCAGTAACCCTCTTTGAATTGTACTGATACTCCCTGCACTGTAGCTAAAAGGCAGCAGGCACATGATGGGAAATAGAATGGAATGACTGCAGTTCTTGCCATTTGTTGTATTCTAGTGGCTCCACTACAAAACAAGTGTCTCTGTCTGTAGGGGATGTCCTGTTCTAGGCCCCTGGTATTGTTTACTTCCCTAAGGACTAGCTATGTTCTATGTCTGGTTTCCCATCCTACATTGACTTTTTTTTAATCTCCATAAGGGACATAAGAGAGTCATATGCCAGAAAGAGAAAATACATGGTAGTGGCAATTGTAAAGAGAAAGCAGAGCATTGCCTCAGGTGAAATTACTAACTTCTAAGCAGAAGTAATTAAACAGGGGTCTGGCAAGACTGGGAAATTATATAACCGTTAAGGTGTAGATCCCGTTTGCATGTTGGAATTGGGGGGAATTCGCCTCTCATAGCCACTGCCTTAGGTTGTGGGTGTAGCCTTAGAGGTTTTATCCTTCAGATTGATTTTATAGAGCTGAAGCCTGCTAAGTTTTCACTCTTTCACTACTGATGTAAAATAGTACTGCCTGTTACCATGCAAAATTCATAGTAAAAGACTTCACTGAAGTCAGTGGTAGATGGTGGTCTTTTATATGCTCTTTGAGGAAGCCACAAGTGGGGAAATTTTTCATGTCACTATTGCTTTGGTATTGTTCTGCTGTCATGTGTTTCAGGGTTTTATTTTTAGTAAGAATATGTGAGTAGAAATACAGTAGGGAAGTGTCAACTTACAGGATCAGGCTTGCAATTCAACGGGCCTTTGTGTCCTTCATCTTACATATATCTTGAATACTCAAAATAAAAATACAGAATGAGTCACTTGAATAACATACACAACTGGTGAGAATAAAGTACATTATGAAAATAGTTGGTACAGTTTATTGGTCTTCAGAATTATTGTTCTTACACTCCTGTGCCGTATCTTATGGTGTTTGCATTAGCATGTTCCTGCTGTCTTTGTGCATTCTTGGGCAGCAAAGACAAACCAAATTCTGCAGTGTTGAGATGAAGAAAATCAAGATGATACAAAAAAGGCTATTGACATAAGAGGCTGACAGGCCCATACCTTGCTCTTATTCCATGTGATCTTAAATAGGAATCCAGGGGGTATCTAGACCAGGATAAATGGGAATCCAAATATGTCACTGAGCCTAAAAGTATCTTAGACTTGATTGCTGTCTGGGCCCAGTAGGTGCTTACTTTCTTCAAATTTAACTTTTCAGTCTTGAAAGAATCTCTCAAACCTGCTTAATGAGCAGCTGCTTACTAAGGTAATTAAAGGCTTCTTTGTGCAGTTGGTCATAGTGACTATTCCTCTTCCCCTTATTTCATGCTTACCTGTTAGTTTACCTTCCAGAACCCAGGTATCACTCCAGTTTCCATTTCCCTTTTTAATTTCACTCTGGGTATGAATCTGTTCTTGATATTGCTGGGTTTGTGCTCATATATATCTTACTTTTTTAATACAAATAATCAAAAATGAAAAGACGGGAACTATTGTCGCAATCTCTCTTTGCAAAGGTTGGAGTCTTAGCTGAAACTTTTCAAGTCATTACAGGGATTTTCACTTAATGGCTTAGGAGAGGAAAAGGGTGATTGTTTACAACAGAAACTGTAGTTGAATAGACTCACAATAACACAATTCAATCACATCAGAATTTTTAAAGCAAATGCACGTGCCTTTCCTTCTAGAGTATATATTATCAATCATAAAATATATGCCTTGAAGGTAAATAGTTCTTTAAACTGTAGTTGTATTATTCTGTATCAAAAAACCCCCACAGAGGTCTTCTGCAGGCAGACAGGAGGTGCTCTAGGAAAAGCTGTGGTGCTTGTTCAGGTCTGCTACAGTTCAGCAGCCACAGCCAGGAGGTCAGCGTGGTCTGACCAGCACACATTGTTGTGCAGGGTTGTGTCCGTGACCTGTGCAGGGACACCAGCAGCACTGCTTAGCGACACCTGGGGTTGTACAGGCCAGTCTCAGGTCTGCTCCAGGTAGTCACATGCATACAGAGTTTGGCAGAATAGCTGTCACCTCAATGATTCCATGTAGCAAAATTCTAAGCACTTCAGCTTTTTGCATCGTCTACCAGAGATGCAGCTGTTAGAGCCTACTGCCTTGGTATTTCCTTCATTAAGTGTTGATTTAATATACACTGTAGCTTTATTGAGAGCATGAAACACATCCAAAGAGTATTTCCTCTTTAAATACAAAGTGTTGGTCTTGTGCTAAGCACCTTTCCCTGTCCTTTATTTAAGAGTTTCAAAATAAAAAGTTTCTTCAGTTGTGTTTTACTGCAAGATTAGGATAGGGATCAATCATGGTATTATGGTATTATGAGGCTGATGTTCATAAAACACAGGTGATAGATTTAACCTGTTAATTGATTTTGTTTGTGTGGGTAGGATTTGTGTTGAACTCTTAATGGTTTCACGTGAAACCCTGTGTTCTAATTTAGCAGGGGAAAATTAACCCCCTTCTTTGTTCCTGTGCACTTTGGTAAAGGAAGCATTTAGTTGCTAATTTTAAACCACAAAGTGATTTTACAAAGATTCGATCTGGAAGTAGCATTAGAAGTTTAATACAGAAAGGTGGCTTGTACTTTCCCTAAGGAGCTGAGTTCCCAGTTTTTCAGGTAACATGAGAGCAGCAAACCTGTGGCAACTTCAGTGACATAAGCATTTAGTCTTTTTCTTAGAGGTCCTGCCAGCTGAAGAAGCTGAAGTAGTCTGAGTGTGGCATAATATTATCAGCCCTGTTTGTATCACACTAGACTCATAAATACAGCTTCAAGTACTGGCAGTTCTTTAAACTTCCTTTACAAAAGGAAAAGAAATATTGACAATTGGAAACTAAAAATAAAGTCTGACCAGCTTACAGGAAGAGCTGAGACCTAATACTTCCCAGCTTTAGATAACTCTTTCCAAACTACTTGTAAAATTCAGTCCTAAGTCTGAAGTTTGATAGGCTGTCAAAGCTTTAATCTTTAGTTTTATGGGAAAATAATTATTTAAAACAAAGCACAAATAGGAACACAAATTGAGTATTAAGGTTGCTATTTGGTATCAAGGGTACCAGAAGTGCTGGAGTGTGTCCAGTGCAGGGCAACAAGGCTTGTGAAGGGTCTAGGAAATATGTCTTATGAGGAGTTGCTGAGGTAGCTGTGTTTGTTTGGCCAGAAGGAGGCCCAAGGGAGACCTCATTGCTCTCTGCATCTCCCTGAAAGGAGGCTGTAGTGAGGGGGGCTGGTCTCTTCTACTGTGTCTGCAGTGAAAGGACCAGAGGAAATGGACTTCAGCTGAGGCAGGAGAATCTGATTAGATATTAGGGGAAAAAAAAAAAAAACACTGTTAGGGCATGTCAAGCACTGGAATAGGTTGCCCTGGGAGGTGCATCCCTGGACCATCCCTGGAGGTGTTTAAGAGGCATCTGGATTCAGTGCTGGGTGATGTGGGCTTAGGAGTTACAGTGGTAGTGCTGGGTTGATGGTTGGACTTGGCAATCTTAGAGGTCTCTTCCAACCTTGATGATTCCATGGTTTTGCAGTTATACAGGTTTGATATTTTGATAGTCAAAAGCCAGTCATCTTTGAGGGTAAAGTATATGTAGCTTCTTTGAGGGTAAACCTGTGACGCAGATATCCAAATACCTAATTCTGTTGAAAGACTTCACTAACTTGTGTGCCATGACTTTTTTCTTCTGCCAGCAAGGATAAGTCTGCAGAGAGGAAAAGAGAGGAAGGTAATGTCTTTATATTTTGAAAAATAGCAACAAGTTTAAATAATTTGCTCTTTTTATAAACAAATATTTCCATTTAGTTAGAGCTTCAGTAATCTGGTTTGCCTCGAGATGGTGGAGTAAAAGTACCTATTTTCAAATTATGCTTTCCTTTTTCTTGCAGTACATCCTTCAGGTTTTCATCTCACCCACACAAAAGGCTGTGGCTTGAATCCAGGATTAGTCAGGATTAAGTAAACAGCTGGAGAAACGATGTCCTCTTGAACCTGGGGGAGAGGACTGCATGCTTTGTGTTAGGCCATAAGAGTGGGAGGAGTTCTGCTGTTACACCTGCTGCTGTAGCAGTGGCAGCCCTCTTCTCTGAGGTCAGTGGCTGTGAGTGAAGGGTGACTCAGCTGCCCTGAACCACCCCTTCCAGCTTAAAAACATCTCCAACTGTTCCCATCTCCATGGGAATTCTGTCACTCTGCTCACTGGGCACCAGAACGGTGGTAGTCAAAACAAGCAGGCAGTGACATGTACAACACTCTACACTTTCCCCTGTCAGTTTGTAAAGGAAAAAAACAGAAAAGGGTAATTGCAATGCTTCCTTACTGTTCCACGTGTGCATTTATTAAGTGGTCTGTTGCTGTCCCCCTGCACTTGAGCCAGCACTGATGTTGTTGTCTGGATCTTTTATCCATCTATTTGTGCGTTTTGTCTTTGGGAAGGCCACAATCCCTTGCTTCAGATTTTCTCCTGATATTTAGAAGTACATTCTGAAGTCAATTTCTTGGAGGGTTTTTGGAGACTCAGCACAAACTACCCATGGAAAAAAGTGCTTTTAAGAACAAGGGAGCAAGAAACCTGCATTTTTCACACATAGCTGTGTCTATTGGTGTCACAAGGGGAGGAGCGTGGCTTTCAGGCTGTAATGCCCCTGGATAATATTTCAAAGGCTATATAATATATATATAGTAACCTTTGTAGCAGTTTGCCATGTTATTTTGTAGCATATTATGCTGTATCAGCGGAAGAGATCTCCAATATAGTACTGCAAAGGGACCATGAAGGAATTCTTACCTACCTGAAAATAGCCCCTGAAGGAATTTCCCTTTAATATTAAGAATATGCCAGATTTTTAGGGTTTTTTGGTCACTGTTATTTAATTATGCATATGGTTCCCTCAGTAATTTTCCTCCAAACGTGCTTTGTGGAAATATAAGGAGTGAAGTGGTCTCACTGGACACTGCAGTATTGTCCAATAGCAGCTGAGGTTAGTCTGGCTTCTGTCAAACCAATAAATAAAGTCCAAAATGAATGAACATAGGAATGAGAGCAAGAGCATTGAAATGCGTAGAAGGAAGAGTAAATAGAAAAAAGGAATATTAAGGACTAATTCTTCATGAGTGAAATAAAAATTTCCATGTACTAAGTGGTTCTTTAAACAATTTTCCTCTATAGATAAATGTCAGATTTTCATTGTTTAATTACAGTCTGCAGTGCAGGCTGGAGGTGAAAAGAAGACTGATTATGTTTGGACTAAAGAGGAACAGAAGACTGAATATAGAAATAGTAAAGGCAAAGAGTGTATTAATTTGTGCTTGGTCTGGCTTCATTGCAGTCATAATTAGAACTCCAGCATGTTCAGAAAAAAATTTCTTTGAGCAGAAAGGTGTGGAGTCAATCACCTGTTTTGCAGTAATTTTTCTGTGTAATTTTGCCTGTTTCTGGTTTATTTCAGGTGCATTTAGTGGGATTTAGATAAACAATTACTCAGTTGCAATGACTTGTGGAGCTTTCTGGCCGTATATTTTATTCCTTATGGAGAATGAAGGAATAAAATTTCCCCTATAAGAGGACTATAAACCTCTTATATGTTATAATGAGGATGATAATATCAAAACTTTAGCTATATTACTTTCTGATAATATTGTAGATGCACACACATTAGGTAGGAAGCTCTCAGCTTCTCACAATTTCATCAAAATATGAAATTAAATCATTATAAGCTTATTAAGCATTAGTAAATGAAACATGTCAAATTATGTCAGACTGACAATACAAAGAAACAAAAAAAAAGGCAGAAATAGTGAGGTTCCTTTTGCAATGCCTTTAATGTGTGTTCAGAGAAGAAGCCATGTAGAACTGTGACAGGTGTGCTTCTCAGTACTGCTTTGCTTCAGCTATGCAAAAGGCAAAAGCGAGGGAATTTGTGGCTCCAGTGACAAAACACTTGACACATAGTTGTAGTGTCATAAACCTGCCTTTGTCAGATGGGAAACATGTTATGATGCATCAGCTACATCAGATGATGAATCATACTTTAAAGCATGCTGTTTGATCTACTTCCCATTGCCCTAGGAAAGATTTGTTTGAAGTTCTGTTTTAAGATGCATATTGCAATTTCTTTCACTATTTTAGAAACCCCATTTCAATGAGAATTTGAAACTACAAACACTTAAAATAGAGCAGAAACATGCAAATGTTGGCACATGTTTTTTCTCCATTTCAGGGCAGAACACCTCAATATGCAGGACAAAAGGAGCACAAAAAAGCCCAAAACCTGGGAAAAGAATAAACAACACTGTGTCTGTGATCAAGAGATTCAATAAAGCTTGCTGCAGATTTCATCTTTTTGTTCTTATATAATTCCATTAATTTAAAACTCACTTTTCTAACAGGTGAAGTAATTTATCAAATATGCAGTAACTAAAACCACAAAAGTTAAGTCATATGCTCTGTCAGGGATTTCTTCTAAGTGCTCTTTCCTCTATGTCAAAGAAAGAAAATAATTAGGGAAAGACAAAGTTTTAAAGAAACAAAAAAACCCTGCGATAGTATTTGAACTGGGTAGCTTTGGACCAGATGTAATATCTGGAGCAGATTTGAAACTAAAATCCCATTAAATCCTAAAAAATCCCACCTTTTGGAAGTAATGGAGCTCTGCAAATTTTAGCAGCAAGCAAAAAAAAAATTAAGAACTTCTGTGTTTATTTTTATTTATGTATTTATTTTTGTTTTATTTAGAGGACTGTTTCACATGTGGAAATTGCTAAGGGCTGCTAAATAGAGGTGCAAAAGCTCTCTTAAAAGTTTTTAAACAGGTGAAGAAATAATGTTTTGTATTCATTCCAATCTGAATTAGGAATAAACTAAGATAAACTAAACAGTTTAAATAAATCTCCAAGACAGTATCCATATACATAAGGAAATTATGAAGAAGGAGCTGTAGTGCTGGCTGGTGTGAAATAGCACACTTCTGTGATACAATTACTCTGCAAATATATGCCTCTCTTAGGTTGCAAATGTAAGATGTGGCTGGGGGTGTGTATTCTATTGCCACCTGTTAGAGGTGGGGCAGTTATCTTCTGTTAATTGGGCCTCCTGTGTAAACCAGGTGGGGCAGTTTCCTTTATCTCTTCCATGACCCATCCTCCCTCTGGGGAGATATCTTCTGTTAATGGGACATGGAGCCTCACTGCATGACTGATAAAATTACACCATCCCATTGTGAGGTGCTCCACCCAGGGGCAGGAGCCAAACATTTCTACCTGGATATAATCTGAGATTTTGAGACACCACAGGCAGTCTTTTCCCACTGGATTACCAGAGAAGCAGCTTTCTTCTCCACTGGATTCCCAGAAAAAGATGACGCAGATCTACACCACCACTAGACCTTCAGAGGAAAACTCCACCGTTCTACAGGATCACTGCTTCAGCAGAACCACATCTGCCACTCCAGGAGGAGCAGCCACCATTTAATGGGACTGCTGCCAACACCCTGACCCACAGGCAGTCAGGTCGCATTCTGACTCTGTCAGTGCTACGGCATTTTTATTTTTTATTTTTCCCAATAAAGATCTGTTATTTGCACTCCCATATCTTTGCCTGAGAGCCCCTTAATTTCAAAATTATAATAATTGAGAGGGAGGGGGTTTACATTTTCCATTTCAAGAGAGGCTCCTGTCTTCCTTAGCAGACACCTGTCTTTTCAAACCAAGACAATGCCCTCAGAAGGTAAGGTAAGGCTGGGACAATTTAACAACTATAACCAGGGCTAAGAGGAAAATACAGACAGAATATCAAGAAGACCATGAAGTGCAGTTGTCACTGATGTCAAATACACTGTGATTAGTGAATTCTCATAGTGAAAGTGTTGTCTCCTGTAAGGCAGACACCCTTTTTGTTAGGATGTTTGAAGTCTTAACACCCACAGTATCAGAGCATGTTCAATAGAAACATTAGAATGAGTAGGAATGAGGATTCAGCTGGAGGCTTGGAAAATAATGTATTGCACCAGATATATTATATATTTCTTAAAGTAATTTAGAAGCAGTGTGCTCAACCACACTGAAGGCAGCAGAAGCTGAAAGGGAAGGAGGTTCCTACATATCCACCATTGCTTACAAGAAAATGAGGAGACAAGGAGAGAGAACAAAAAAAGATGTTGTGCTGCACTTGGTGGGAGTATACCTATACCCCTCTGTAGTTCATGATCTCTACAGTAAGAAGTGTACCTGCCAGGTGACAAAAGATGAAAATCCAGTGAGATGCAGTCTTCTTTTTTTGTCTTAATGGTTTTTGTATGAGCATTGCACATTGGACCTACCTGTGTGTGATAGGTTTACACTGATTAGATGCCAGGTACCCACCAAAGTTACTCTAGCCATCCCATCCTCAGCTGGACAGGGGGGAGAAAATATAACAAAAGGCTTGTAGGATAAGGACAGGGAGGGATCACTCACCTGTTACCATCATGGGTAAAACAGGATCCATGTGTGGAAAGTAGTTGAATTTATTATAAATAAAATCAGATTAAGATAATGAGAAAATAAAACCAAATCTTAAAATACCTTCCCCACACCCTTCCCTTCCTTACAGACTTGTCTCTTGGTTTCTCTGCCTCTTCTCCCTGGTGCAGAGGGGTAAGAATGGATCCTGTTCATGCATTACTCCTCACACTCTTCCTTTGCTCCAGTGTGGGATCCCTCCTATGGGACACAGTCTTCCACAAGCTTCTCCAACATGAGTTTTTCTCACAGACTTCACAAATTACTCCAGCATGAATCCCTTCCACAGTGTACCATCCTTCAGGAACAGGCTGCTCTGTAGTGGGTCTCCTGTGGGGTCACAAGTCCTGCCAGCAAACCTGTTCCAGCCTGGGCTCCTCTCTCCATGGGTCCTGCCAAGAGCCTGCTCCAGCAAAGGTTTCCCACAGGGTCACAGTCTCCTTCAGACACATTTACCTTCTCCAGACTCCAGAGCAGGGTGCTCCATGGGCTGCAAGGGGATCTCTGCTCTACTGTGGAACCACACAGGCTGCAGGTGCACAGCTGCTTCACCATGGTCTGCACTAGGAGCTGCAGGGAAACGTCTGCTCCAGCCCCTGGAGCACCTCCTGCCCCTCCTTCTCACTGACTTTGGAGTCTGCAGGGCTCTTGCTGTCATGTGCACTCACTCCTCCATTCTCTGACTGTGATTGCTGCTGCACAGGTTTTTTCCCCCTTGGAAAGCACATTCTTCCAGAGGCACTGCCACCATTGCTGATGGGCTTGACCTTGGCCACTGGTTGGACCATCTTGGAGCCAGATGGCATTGGATCTTCTTTTCACGGAAGCCTCCCAGTGTCCAAAACCTTGCCATGATAAACTAATGCAGCACACTTTATGAACTCCATGCAGAGCCAGTTTCACAGGTGTTGTAAAGATACTGGCTGTTAACACTGTATTAGCATGGGTTATTTAATCCTCACCCAGCAGATGGATTCTGAGTATACTTCTCCTGAAATGATAATGGCTAAAAATTATTTGGAGGGACTTTCCTGGTATTTCCTCTAAGTTAAACATGAGAAAATTCAATCCCACATGAATCAGTGGGATTCCACTGTTCCCACTCCACATCTCAGGTTCATTCAAAAGCTGTTCAGGAATGTAGGAGGGTTTCTTGTAAGTATGAAGTTCTAGTTCTGCTCACCTATGAAAGGCTCACCTATTCTGCTCACAGCAAACTCCAACCTGGGTACAATAGTCAGAACAGACTTAGACTGTGTACAGAAAAGAGTCCTTTTTTCCTATCTTTTCTGTCTGTTGGCCACTGTCTGTCTTGTCTTTCTTCCATCATGATTTTTATCATTTTCTTGCTGAAAACCAAAATTCTCCCTTTTTTTCAGTATATAGGGACTGATGCTAACCGTGTACCAAATGTCTCAGATGATTCTTTTTGAGTGTTTGATGGCTTCTGCTACCCCTGCTAAATTATGAGAAGAGTTAAGAGCAGCCTACTCCATGCCAGATAGCTGTATATGCAACATGTAAATCACTGTGGATATCCTGAGTCCATTAGAACCAGAAAGGCCAGTGCTTCTTGTTGCCTTATCTTTGCTCATCAATCTCTCAACAAGGAAGAAGAAAGCTGTTGTATGGAAATACAATTTTAAAGCCCCCAGTTGTGTGGCCCTCACCCATACCATTACTGCCACAGCAGTGGAGAGAGCTTTCAGTAAGGAATGTCTTACTTCCTTAAAGCATGACTTCATATGAAAATTTCAGCTCTGGCATAGAATTTGAACTGGGCAGCATTTGAACAAATGCATGCTTCTGCTTATATAAACAGCCTGATTAAATCCACTGCTTAAAAGCTTGCAGAACTGGCAGCATACTTTATAAGGACAGTTTGCCAAGGAAATAAGGAACTTGGGACGACATTTTTTTCTGCCTTATGTACAGGAGCAATATCATTGATTTCACCTTCTTGCATAAAGCAAGCAGAATCTGGCATAATCTTCAAAGGGTGCCAAGCTCCTGTGTGCACTGCATGCCTTTGGGTATGCAGTAGCCTAAAAGCAATACAGAAATCAATCGAAAGAATGCATAACCACTCATTTTATTTCCGGAGTAGTTTTAAATTTTACCCTGGTAAATATCTGTATAGATCTTCAACATGGTGATTGATTTACTTTCAAAGAAAGTAGCTCTGTGCTTCATGTGTGTTTTATCTCTACTGACAATGTGGCTGTCATCTAAGAAGTATATCTAGTACAGTTAAATATATACATATGTGTGTGTAACGTATCAGTCCAAAAACATAGTCATGGAACCAACTGCAGAGAGTATCAACAAAGCCTTTTTCAGACCTTCTAACCTGTGCTTGCTCATGGCATTTTGGTATGGAGCAAAAAAATTGTCCAAGAAACTCAGCAAAGCTTCACATTACAGAATGCTTCCACAGCTGTGCAGCTGGACATGCTGCTTCAAAGCCAAGTTAGACACTGTGTCAAACATTCTAACTTCCCTCATTTGTTATGCTCATCTTTATGCCTTTACATGTGGCATATTAATGCTTTAACAGGTCAGCACCCAGTCAGGTATAAAAGGGTATTTTGAACAATGTGTTTGATTTTATGAACCATACATTTGACACAATAAAGTATTCTAGTTTTCTGCCCATCTGTGCACCTGAACATCCTTAGATAACCTTCGATGGACACAAACACATCAAACACTAACACAGTTGTCTTAGGGTTTTCACCTGGGCTCTTGGCTCCTTTATTATATGTAACAATGTGTCCTTGCAGGAAAAACAGGAAAGCTGGAGATGTGAATGGAGAATTGATCCTTGGCATTCTAGGTAGAAGACTGACTCCATGAGCAGTGCCTTCTCAGAGCTGCAAACGACAGACAGTACTCTGGCCTGTTTCCAGCTGACTCTGAGGAGCCCAGTGAACAAAACCATGGGAGCAGGGAGGGATAGTTGTACCCACACTCAGCCCACAGCTGCTGTTACTAGCACTTGGGAGTGGGTTGTGGGTTGTGCAGGACTTGGGAGTGCTGCACTTTTCAGGGTCCTAACCTCCTTCCACACTCATCCCCAGATTTTCAATATCCCAAACAATGCTGCTGCCATGGTAGCCTCTCCCATAATGTAATGGGCAGGACTGGATGCTCCCAGCATCATCTAGCACCTTGGTCAGTAGCTGGCCCCTGGCTCTGTTAGACAGGAGTGGTTAGCAATGATCAGCCCCAGGGCCATTGGGCATTCCTGGTGCCTGAGCATCAGCAGAGGGAGGAGGTGCAGGGGAAGGCATGGGAGGTGACTGGTGTTCTGTGGGAGATGGACATCGCCCCAACATGAAGAGCTGGGTAAGACAACATTGCAGAGGATTTCTGGAAAGACCATAATGCTCCCCAATGGCTGCCTCCAGACCCCTGGAAGTCCACAGGGGTCTTTCAGTTCCCTTCAGTAGCATAAGAGCTTCCTGCCTGGAATTTCTTTGTCAGTTAAGCCAGGTGAGTGCAACAACCAGAAGAAGAGCTAGGAAAACTATTTATATTGACCACAGAAACTCTTCCCTTTGGCTAAAGTTTTTCTTCCTTTAGCCAAAGAATTTGATGTGATCCAACAGCCTCTGGGCCTACTGAGCCCTCTCTCGTTGAACAGTCTGTCAGCAGCAGGTACTGCCTGTAGCTGGACTGTTTGCAAGCCACAATCAGCTCAGGAAGCCCAGATTTGTCCCTGTTATTTCATTAGGTGTAGACATGTATTGGTTATTTGCAAATGCTTTTAAACTATGCAGATTACATTTGCATTTTGACACCAGTATACAGAGAGGCTGAGGACTAGTTGCAGTCCTAGAATACTGAAAATTTCTTCATTCTTCCTTCTTGCTAGTAACAGTACTCCAGGATAGAAACTATTTTGGTTTATTTTTTACTCTTTTTCTTTTCATTTATTTTCATTTCTTTTTGTTTCATTTCTTTTCTTCCAGGATTTTTGTGCTGGATGCAAACTGTCAAAGGAGTTGACTGTGTGATATTTGAATGCCATTATCAGTAAATAAAATGAAAGGAAGTGTGTGTCTGTAAGTACTTATATATGTCACAGTTGCAAAACTAGTTAGATTGAGTACATCAAAGGAGCATTTTTTATTCAAGTCTCAGTTTGGTAGGCCAGGTGTTGAGGGTAGACCTATAGTTATTAAATTAACAAAGAAAGTAACAAGAAACTGTGAGTAAGATCTCAAAAGTTATCATCTGTTGAATTTCATTACTTGCTCATATTTGGCTGCTTCTTTGTAGTCTCCAAGAAGATTATTTTGTGTTTCAGGCCAAACTTTGCAGAGCCAAAAGTTTCTCTATAAATTAACAACAATTATAATTATTTAAACAATTTTAAACAATAGTGAAAGCAAATGCCAGGAGGTCAAAGCCTTAAAATGCAAAGAAAAGATTATAAATTAGTTTTTTAAAAAAGCAACGAAGGTAGAAATGGAGATGGGCACGACAAAAACTTGACCTATCTACCCAGCCAAACACCATAAAGTTTTATTTTAGAACATATATGTGTTCTCCATGAACAGGGATGCATAAACCAAGACAGAGTTATGAAGTAGAAACAGAAACTAAGGAGAGAAAGCATCACCAGCCAGTCATGGTAGGGGGTTATCCTGCTCTGCGCTGCACTGGTGCAGCTTCACCTTGAACATTGTGTGCAGTTTTGGTCACAACAATATAAGAACAATATTAAGCTTTTAGAGAGTATCCCAAGGAGGCCCACAAGGTGGTGAAGGACCTAAAGGAGAAACTGTGTGAGGAGTAGCTGAGATCACTTGGTCTGGAGGAGACTGAGAGGAGACCTCGTTGCAGTTACGACATTGTCATGAGAGGAAGAGGAGGGGCAGATACTGATCACTTCTCTCTGGTACCCAGGGACAGGACCTGAGGGAATGGCCTGAAATTGTGTCAGGGGAGGTTTAGGTTGGATATTAGACAAAGGTTTTTATCCCAGAGGGTGGTTGGGCACTGGAACAGCATTTGGACAATGCTCCTGGGCACATGGTGTGATTCTTGGGAACATCCTGTGCAAGACAAGCAGCTGGACACAATGATCCTTGGTGGGTCCCTTCCAATTGCATATATTCTGTGATTCTGTGATTTTCATGAAGAAAAGAACCCAGAAGTGGCCAGAAAGAGACTGAGGGCACCTCCAGAGAGGGAAAACCATAATGTGAGGGTAGCAGCCTGGTAGTATAGAGGGTGAGATGCATCAGAGGCTGAATTCCTAGTGGGGAACTGGCTCTCACTTAACTGGGAGATCAGATCTTTAGCAGCCTTGAGCTAAAGGTAATGAAGAGGGTTGATGAGGCCAGGTTTATAGACAAGTTGAACAGTGCTAAGATCGGCTTTACATATTAAATGGCAGCAGGGAGTCAAAGAGAAATAAGTTTTAGTAATCATGGTAGTAGGTTGTGGGAATCCATACTCACAGCTGGGCTACCAGAACAGCAGAAAGAGAGCAGGTCAAAATCTTTTGTAGAAAAAATATTTTGTGTGTTGTTATTTCTTCATATTCTGATCAGAGCAATCAGTATTGTTTAAGATAAAATCTCCCTGGTCTAGCAAGGATAGAAACACTGCACTGGTTGTGACATAGGACTGTTTTGAACAGAAAACAGGAAATTAAGCTTTGATTGAGATCTGTTTCTTATCACTCTTGTCCTACTTTGAAGTTCCGATGTCCAAAGTATTTTCCCTGCAAGCACAATATTGTTTTCATAGTAATAACTCCCCTCCCTTCCTCCCTTCACAAAATTAGCTGTTGATTCCTTTACTTACATATCCTGTCTGAAGAAAACATCTGGAGCCAAGGCAGGAGTGAGGTATCCACGTCAGGGTCTGGAGTGTCCATCTGTGTGGCAACATAAAGGCACCAGGGAGTGTAATAAACCTGCCCACGCTGCCTGGTCCAGAGTGAAGCTGAGGTCAAATGCCACTGAGCTCCAGATGTCTGGCTGAGTGAGCAGATAAATGTTGGCTGTGTATCCACAGTGCATTAATGGCCCATGCATTAAAGGCAGCTGAGGGTGAAAAAATAGATGCTGTGAGCAGAAAGGACTATAGCAGGTTGCAGTTCCCAAAGGCAGAGAAAGCTAGCCAGAGAGCACAGTCAGGTTGTGCTCTCTGCATGACACCACAGTTGCTTTTCAGAGTGACTGTGTCTCTCTTTCGTCTTCAGCATTTAGGTGTAGGAACAGGACCACTGCAAAATTCGGCCGTGTGGGGTGCATGTTGGCATGCACAGCACAGAAGCAGCAGGGTGATGAATGTGCACCACAGTGACTGTACATATTAACCAGAGATTGCTCTGGTTTTGACCCAAATGCCCTGTACAATGTCAGGACACACAGGTGGGATTGGGTGAGAGGTAGTCCCAGGAAAAGTGAGTGATCAGCATCTGTGCACACAATCACAACAAAGAGGACACTTAAACTGGAACAGAATATGCAACATGAATAGCACCACCTTGCAGCTGGCGACAAGCAGACCTGTGAAAGGAGACTAGGAAAAAGAGAAAGCTTATAGAGGCATTGCAGAGTTTCCTTAGGTGGAAATGTCTCCTCCATATTAATGGCATCAAGAGCTTGGTCTTCCAGGGCACAGGAATAAGGCTATCTGTTTAAAAGCACTGTTTTTCATTATGCAATCCAGGACCTGCTCATGCACCTGAGTGGCCTTCTCTGCACAG
Source organism: Dicaeum eximium (assembly GCA_013396995.1). Lineage (NCBI taxonomy): Eukaryota > Metazoa > Chordata > Aves > Passeriformes > Dicaeidae > Dicaeum > Dicaeum eximium. The sequence goes on from VWZP01010557.1 coordinate 87,061, forward strand.
CTTTGTGAAGGCATATCAGCAGAGGATGCTCTCATTTCTCATCTTTAAATTAATTTGCTCCCAAAGGCAAAGCTGCATGAAATAACACGGTGGGGGGCTTTCACTAGTTTGGTAAGAAGAAAACACCTGCCTTTGCCTCTTTAACCTGGTTTTCCATGACATGTCAGCAGACCTAAAACCAGCATATAAAGGACTGGAGGAAAGGCAAAGGTCTGGGACTTTGAGTAATGTTGTGGAGGTCAAGTCCTTTTTTTCACCGTGTGTGTCCGAGATGAAAGTAACAATACTGTTGGAGGAGAAAGATCCTGCTCATACAGGTCATATCCTTGTTTATTTTAGTCTACTTCTTGTACAAATAACTGTACCTTGTCTTATTCATCTGGTAGTGCCCAGTTTTAGAGCCCTTCTCCCTTATATGAGGAGACTGATACCTGTGCATGTGATTTGCATGTTTGTGTATGTGATTTGCATGTTTGTGAATGCACTCACATACACAAACATGAAAAGTCTTGATAGCCCTGTTGTCATCCTGTCATAAGTCAGGCTTGATAAGGTTGAGAGGTTACTTCCTACTGGTTTTTACAGTGAAACATAGTACTTTTTAGGCTTTGTATCTGGAATAGGAAATCTGGGATCTGTAGAGTATATCTGCAGGGACCAATAGTACTCCAATTTTTCTGCTTCTCACAGCAGGAATTTTGGTTAGAAATCACTCCTTAAAGTCAATCCCAGGAGATATGGTGCAATGCTACAATTCTCTGATGAATTACATACAGCATCACGGTGCGCTACAAAATATTTCACATGGAATGTATTTTCTGAGCAATAATTATTTGTCAGATATGCACTATCCAGAATAAAGCTAGGGAGAATTTGCTGGTGCCCACAACAAGATATGAAAGACTACAGAAAATTGCTGGAAGTTTATAAATCACTGTAATTATTGTTGTGTGAACTTGTGTTTGATGTTAAACACTCCTACAACACAGAGAAAAAACACAGCCCAATTGTCTTTAGCTTGTCCTAGAAGAAGCTCAAAAAGTATGGTTGTGTGGTTAATAAAATGCCTAGATGATGGTTCATTATGTTGTGTGCTTGCATGTTTATGTATAGGTAATGCTTGAATGTCTTGAGCCATCAGGTGAGACTTAAATCATGAGACTCTAACACTGGGTAGCTGCCCTCGTCAGTGCTGAGCTCAGCTCAAGGTCTGAACTGTGTCTGTGGGTTTCTTGCTCCACAGCAGACTGGACATTGCCTAAGTGTAGGCCTAGCGCTCTTGCAGGGCCACAGGGACAGATCCAAACAATTCTTGCTGCAACACACAGACTTCTCATGCAACTCGTGTGAAGCTGTGTTTGCAGTCGGCTCAATCGGATGCTGACACTGGCAGGCTGTGTTTGACCAAATTACCCTTCAACACACAGAATGCTAAAGGAAGTTACACAAGGAAACACTGAAGACATAAAACCATTTGGTTCTGGTTGTGTAAAATGTATTCAAGACACTTTCTTAGCTTGGGTTAAGCTTCTGATGGAATTGCCACTGAAAAGGGGGATTATGCCTTGGTGTCAGGAACATGCTCTATTTCCTATCAAAATTAGAAATTATTTGGCAAGTGAGATAAGCTTGTGGATCTGGTTGAAAACTGTGCCTTCAAGAAAGAAATACTGGCCTTCAGTAAGATTAGAGAGTTGATGTCTCATGGCTGAGGGACCCCTACAAACGGCAAACATACAGCAATCTGGATAGCACAGGAGAAGCAGAATTGCTTTTTTTAACAGGAGCAGGACCTTGGATCAGCTCAGGGTGTCTCTGAAACCACACCCTCACTCAGGATCAATTCAGTGCTGCTCCTGACTCTCTGGGGATAACGGAGCACCTGGGGAAAAACAGCTGCTGGGCTGCTTCATAAGGAATCTCTGTTTTGGGTTGAAAAATTCTTAAAGAAGCCACAGACAATTTATGCTTCTGCATTTCCTAGGGGAATTGGACGTGACTCTCATTAATTGAATATTTTTTGGTTTTTTGGTTTTTTGGTTTTTTGGGTTGTTTGTGTTTGTTTTTTTTTTTCCAGTTGTAGCTGGGGACATTTGAAGACTGGCTTCAAGTCCTCTAAGGTACTAGTAGTCTTTATGAAATTTTCACTAAACTGGTACTGCTGCATGCTCATTATTGAAGGAAAACAAAGGAGGGAAAGTAAATGAAAATTAGATCTAGGCCCTCTCAGCAGCTGTCACAGCTCACACTCCCATTTAAAACTATCTGAGCATATATTTTTGTGGAGCAGATGTCTTATGACCTCTGCCTGCCTGATCCCAGAGAGTTATGGATATCTATCACATAAAATGTCTTAATTTACCCTGTGGTGAACAGCACTGAACAAAATAACTTTGTCTCTGCCTTGGTAACAATACGAACGAGTTTCTCTTCACTGTAGACAAGCTTGTTAAAAACGTTAAGTTTTATATTTTTAGCAGTTTTCTTTGGTACCTAAAGCACCTTGGGAAAGGAAGGATTTAATGGCTTTCTAAAAGCTGTACTCAGAACAGTTGTCAGAAGTAAACTCCTGAAACATTGATTCATAATCAATGTTGCCAGGAAGATATGCTTGAGGCAAAGGAAGTATGTGGGCAGAGGAGTAAAATAAGCACATTAAAGGAAATAACAGCTGCCTCCATATATAGAAGTTGCTGGTAATAAATACCAATAATAGGAAATTTAGATAAATTATAAAAATTAAATTTATAATTTGGATGACTGATACATGATTTTTTTTTTCTCCTTATTCTTCTCCCTTCCCTACCATAAGGTACCCAAATAAGGCCTAGATTGTGCCATGGAGATATTCCAGCTATTTCCACTTGTGAAAAAACCAGAGGCATCTAGACAGAAGGACAAAGCCATTGCACTTCTGAATCTTGTATCTCTTATGTTTTTGATGTCTAATTTAGTTGTGGAATGGAGTTTGTACCCTTGGCTTTCTCATCACTGCTTGAGATAAACTATGTGCTGAGAAGTGGGGCTCATAAAGGCCATCATCAGTAAGTTCTCAGCACAGGATTACATAAGGAGAAAGCAAGTGCCAAGGTTAGCCTGCTCCTTTCAGCTAGGTGAGTTTTTGTCTTTTACTGGACCTCCAAGGAACTATCAACCTCTCCTGACTCCTTTCCATAAAACAGCCCTCATGTAAACCATCTTTTCTTCAGTTTAAAAAATTGGTGAAATTTAGAAGTATCCTTTATTCAAGCAGCTGTTACAGCCTGGTGTTGCAGCACAGTGGTGTAATGTAGCTCACAATAGCTGAAACCAATTGCTAGTGTCAGGAAGACTGGCAGTGTTTTAGCAAAAGGGAACTGTACCATCAGTTAAATGGCTCTTGGGAAAGACCCTTGGGAGGGGAAGGGAAAGAAAAGAGAAGCGTGAGTCAGGAGAACAGGGGAGATGGGCAGAGAGACAGGCACCCCTTCTCAGGATAATTTTCCACTTTTCCCAAATGCTCTATGTTTCTCAACTTCAGAAAACCTTCAAATCAAGAGTCAAATTGTATATATACTAAAAATTATTTCAAGATGCACCAAAAAAAAAAAAAGAGCCAGACAAGTTTAATAGATTAAAACCCTTGGGAAAGAAATTAAATTGCTAATATTTTTACTTTGGGGTTTCTAAACTGTTCTCTGCCAGATTAGTATAGGACATCTGCTAACAAATTTACCTGTAAAATAACCCCTAGACCTACAAGCCTATGAGATAAATTCTGCAATAAAGTGATGGTAGGCCTCCACAAAGTAGCCATGCTGAGCCAGCTGCACAAACCTCCAGCTCAGACCAGGGCTGTGTCTGTCCCTCATACTGTGCCGAGTCCATCAAGGTCCGGCACTAACACCTGGCTCTTGAGAGACATCCTGTACTCATGAGTTCAAACTCATGAGTTTTGCAACTCATGAGTTGCAAAAGTACTTTCACAGAAAAATGCGGCTGGCAAGCTTGGAAAGTGTTCATTCCCATTTGACAGGTGGAGTAAGAGATGTGAAGAGGTTAAGTGGTTTATTGAAAGTCTCAGATAAAGTTGGTGGCAGAGCTGAGAGTATTTCAAGAAGACTAATTCTCATGACCTTGATCTAAGTGACGCTCTTTGGAAGGCATCTCATTATTCACACCTGCTTTTTCTGTATAATAGAGATATTTAATTACAGGAAAGGGGAACTAGAAGAAATGGTAAATTATGAGAACAAGGCTAAAATCATTAAAAAAGAGGAGCACATTTAGTGCTGAGAGATCGCTGTATTGAGCAAACTGGGAGCATGATCACTACTAGTTCTGACTTCTGCAAACAGAATTTGTTCAATTAAAAACTGGCACAAGTGATCTTTTGCTGCATTTCCAGATATGGTCTCAGTTTCCCCAGGGCTGTCCTCCATGTATTCATGTTTTAAATCATATAAACTATGACTTCCTGAAAATAAAAATAGCTTTGTTAAACTTAGACTTTTAATAAAGTACATCAGCTGACATGAGGCAGGAAAAGTATTTCTTTGCATAATAAAAGCTTCTGGCTAGTAACAAGACATTTTAAGACTTAAAACATTTGCAACATCCTAAGCCTCCTCTCATGTTCACCAGTTCAACTCTGAATGGAATGAATTCTTTTTCTCTCCACAATTAATTTTCTCCTCATACTGAAGTTTAAAACAACAATAAAACTCTAAACTCTTAATCTGAACTGTTCTATCAGATAGAGAAGTGAAAAAACACAGAGCAGTATCAGCATTTTGTATTTTCTTCTCCATGCACAGCAGGACATCAATCTGCATTCAAATTTGTGAACAGTCTTACTGAAGGCAATCTAGCTAACTTATTCCCATACTAGGGAATAAAGAAGAAAAATACGCATTTTTAATTTGTGAGGCAGATTGCCATTCTGGAGTTTTCCACAGGCAATCTGTTCGGTGAAATTGCAGCTTCTGGAGGTGGACTACCAGGTCATGTAGGCAGCACTTAACTGCTGGGCTACCTGCTCTCCCTTCAGAGCAGGAACGTGCTGAGTGCCAGCAGCACAAAGCTAGAGCACAGTGACAGGCAGTGTCAGACACGAGTGGCTTAGCACTTTCAGAATTGTTAAATGAATAAGACACCTTGTCTCTATGAAGTTTGACATGGATGTGTGAAGGGCCAAGGCCTTAGCTATGTGTTAGAGCTATTGCAGTCATATTTTCAGGGAAAAACTAAAAGGGAAATCTAAATCCTACAAATACCTCCTGAGATCCAAACATAAGCAACATACTGTACCATCTTTCTGAGTTTCTTTGCAGGCCTGAATCACAGAGGATTGCTTGCATTGCACTTTATCTGTTCACCACAGTATGTTTCAAGCAAGTTAGGGAATTTGTTTTTTATTCTTGTGCTCTGGTTAACAGATATGGGGACCCTTTGCATCGTCAAAGAGTGGATGTTCATTCAGTCTAACCCAGTCAAAATCACGAGCCAAGGAGATTATTCCCTTGCTGAAGAGGATACTGAGAAAAGGACCCTTCTTCCATGGGTACTTTCATTCCTCCCTGCCAGTAGCTCTCTTTCTTTCATTTCTGCTTGCTGCAAGAGGTTTATAACTGTTGGCAATTGCAAACCCACTCCACGAAAGACAGCAGAGGGAAGTGACAACTGGGAAAGATGTGTAGGAGAAGCAGCAGCTAAGAACACAGCCTTCTACAGCACCCTGCTGCCAGCCTGAGGAGACATTATAGAGCTGTTCACATTTTCTGCAGTAGTTATTTTATCTGGGAAAATAGAAGCACAAAATGAGGAAAAGTCAGCTTAAAGAATTAGCAGCCTTGCAGTATTGGCATATTGTGACTATATAAAGACAGCAAATCACTAAAGTTGCTTCACTTGTTTCTCTCCAGATAGCAGGCTTGGCAATGATTCAAAACTACAATATTAATTGCAGCAGAACCACTGATACAAAAGGGAATAAACAAGAACAATGGGGACATTTTTAACCAACCACTCGCTCTTTTACAGGCAGTTTTAAAAGGTTATTTTTATGATTTCTTTGTTCTTATACACTGTAATTTGCAAATGTGCTCCTGCTAGTGCATACCACTGACTCAGTTTAAAAAGCACTTCTGTATTTTCTTATATCCTCACAGGAGTATGGAGTTGTTGAAGCCTCATGGAAATGGTTCTTTCTCTCTGTCAACCATGCATGCCTGCACGTGGATTTGATCTAAATATTATTAATTCTCTGTAGAGAGTATAAATACAACAATCAGTCCTTTTATGGTCAGGGTCTGAAACTCTAATATTTCTGAGCAATATTGAAGTAAAATATTCTATGCATAGCTGTTCCATTTACATCTTTTATTGTACATCAGTGAACTCAGGTGGCCTAAGTCAGTTTTTAGGGCACTCTACTACATTTTGAGATCTCTGTGTCATAATAGATTTATCTGAAACTCAAACAAGTATATATAAAATAAGTTTATTTTTGTACTGACAAATAAGGATCCAGCACTAGTTGTCTTCTTCAAACATTTTCTGAAACTGAACCTGTCGTGTTCCTGGATTATAAATTTGCATGTTGGATGCAAAGGTAGTTTTGGGAAGGGAGGGAGGAATTTTATATCTTCAAGAGGAATTTTATAGCTTCAAGAGAAGTGTTCGGGGTTGTGTGTGTATGTGTGTGTGTGTGTGCGTGTGTTTATATTCTTTTTAAGCCTCATTTGAGAGAATTGGTAGTAGGAAATTTGTAAGGGAAGACCAGAGCATATTTCGTTTTTCTGTTCCTGCACCAGATTGTCCAGGCATAATAAATGGAATATAACCCCATGTCTCTAATTTGATACTTTGCAAGTCCCCCACTCTCTTTTTGCCCTATTCTGCTATTAAAGTTCCTTTAATACTACCAAAGCTTAACCCAGGTCCCACTAAAGTAAATGGGAATTATTAAATTTATTTCACTGGGAACAGAAATAGGCCTTTAGGATATATCCTTCCATTTCTACTTATTTCCTTTTATTTCATCACATAATGTCATCGTAAGTACATCTGCATTCTTGAGGAAGTGGCATGGGAGATAAAGAATTTCATTTCCCAGGAAAGGTCACATTATTTTCCAAATCTAGAATGAGTTGGGGGGAAAAACTTGGAGGAGCCTTCCAAATCTGTCCTGTAACCCAAATTAATACAGTTTTTGTTTCAACACTGATTAACATATGCCTAGATATTAAATGTGATTTGCCCCTGCAGATATCTTACAAAGTATCTTGCAATACCAATCTGTAGACTTTTGCTAGAGGTTAGAAATCTTTTTTTTTGTCAAAAAAATTCCAACCTTTTCTGAGTGGTGTGAATCTGCTGGTGTAACATTACACGGAAAGCTCTGGCAACTATGTGGAACAGGTTTGAGCAGCACTGGTTGCCAGCAACATGTCTTTGCTGTTGCTCCCACTTGTTTTCCACATCACTGAAGTTGCTCTAGCACTGGCAGCATCCAGGTTAAAAAATACCTTTAAACAAAAGCTTAGTGCCTGAGAGGATTTGAATAGTTTTTAAACATGATCCCACTTTGCACGGGTAAACTGGGCTATTTTCCAGCGAGACTGTGGTTTAAACAGAGATCTGGCCATCGGCACTTGAAGTGCCACGGGGACAGGGACTCAAAGTTGAACTACAATATAGAACCAGATGCTGGAAAAGCTGTGAACACTGGGGGTGGCAGTTATGAAGTAGAACATCATTCCCAGTCTTACTCCAACAACCCCCTTGCCTTTGGTGTTCCACACATCCTCTTCTACCCAAAAAAGCCTGTAACAGCCTGTGTGATACTCTTTGATGTTTTGAATTCCTTGCTCCTGGACGGGGCAATGCAGTGTGTGAACAATGAGGATGTCACAGGTGGTTCTGGTTTTGTCCCACAGGTAGGCTGCCATACCCACGGTGAAGCAAGAGGTGGTTAACTTGTTTCCAAGTGTGTATTTGGAGCAGCAGGGCTAGAGATACAGAAACCGAAAGGGAAACAATCACGTGGCAGAGACAAAGCACCAGAGTACACACTGACTTGCCAAAATTACACATCCTTCTATCCTCCAGGACACAGTCCTATTTAGATATCATTGCCATGTACAGCTCAGCTGTGGGCTGTTTGAGAAAAAGACCTTTTACAGTTTCAGGCAGGTACTCAGCACAGAAATCCTTGGAATTCTTTCCTAAATATATAAATGAGTGGGATATTTTATATAGCTGTTCCCTCCACATGTGTTGTCCTCCACATTTTCATTATAACTCTTCTTATTTAACTTTATTTTTTGTTTGGTTTTGTATGTGCACTGTAGTCAGTCTCTCTGTCATTGGAGTTTTGAACTGGAGGAACACAATTCCTCAAGAATTTGCTCGGGCTGTTTTTGGGAGGGTAAAAAAAGTATCATTTGTACTATTTAGCAAAGAGTATGCTGTTCAGCTGCTGAACCTGGTCTGGTAGAATTGGTATAGAATTGGTATTCATGCACTAGTGTGCTATGTTTACAAAATGAACCATGCAGGATTGAATAGCTGAAATCCACTCAGACACAATGAAAATTCTATTGCTTTTTAATATGAGATGTTCTTGAAGTTGCTGTAAATTTCAATGGGAGTTCAATATCTGTAGCATCACCCAGATCTAATTTGGAACCTGAATTATATTTACTATCCATTCAAACATAGGTTGTTTTTAAGAGTGTTCACCCACTCATACCATGCAGTGCCTGTTTTTCCTTTGCAGTTACTCAGAGTCCACCAAGCTCTACTCAAATTGCTAATTAGCAGGAGCTGAATGCTTCTATTTAAAGGAGAAAATCAGGTGTGCATTCCTTCACCTTTTTTTTTCACAGAAACTTAATTGTATGAGTTAGTGCGGTTGTTTCATTACTTTCACCTCAAATATTTTCTTTAAACAGTTCCAGAACAAGACGGAGGTAAGACTTCTGTAAGAAAAGTTGTGAAGTCCACATGTTCCAAGATTTCTCTGAGTGAATGGAAGGGAATATATGTTTCTCAGCACTGCAATCACCTCCTGCAGTGCTACTGTTGATGTCCCACAAAAAAAACAAGGTTCCATGAATACTTACAATACAACAGAGAGCAAAAAACATCAGTTAAAAAAACTTCTGTGCCATTTAAAGTGTTTGTTATCATAATAAAATGTATTTAAAGTCTTGTCTCAGTGAATGAACACCTGATAAAAATATCACTGCAGTAGGAAGTATGCTTTGTTCATCTCACTCTCATTACACCAGCACCAATCTAGTGCACTGCACCTGCTGTTGGCTGCCAGGTAGAACCCTGAAGGCACAGCAGCAAACTGCTGCCACTGAGTGCCCATACTTCTGAAACCCACTTCTTTTGACATTTCTCAGGAAGGCATAATTGATCATCTTTCAGTTTGCAACGTACCAATTAATTCAAACAGCTGAACTTTTTTTCTTCCAGCCCAATTTCCAAGGCATTAAATCCCCTTAGTTTAGAAATACCTTTGAATTTTCCTTTGTTTTTCAAAGTAAGATTGTACTTAATTCAGGTTAAATATCATCATGCTCTGATATGTTAGACAGAAATGTTGCTACTGAGAACTCAGCAGTTATATCTGAGGAAAGCTTCCCACATTTTGCATGGTTTCCTAACAAAAGGAAATAAATTAAAATTAACTACTGTAACAGGAAAGAAAACAGTTGATTAAATGATACCTTCTCAACTTCGTACCATAGGGGAGAAAAGGCAGTCACTCAACACACAGAGGAAATAGAGTTTAACAGAATATTTGGATTACAGTGTGATTAGATGGCAGGTTTTATTGCCACTATATATTGCTACAGGCATAAAGCTGGAAAAAATGTGTTCTGGCTGCCTATCACAGGTGTGGTTTTCATCATATCAGCTGGGTAATTTGATAGACACATTTTCTAGGCCAATTCTCCCAAATGCATAAATATGAAAATAGAGATTTCTCGACTACTATTTTCCTCTTATTCTATTTGCTCTCTCTCTCAGTTTTGCGCTAGAGTTTTCCTTCTTTTTTTTTTTTTGTGTCTCCATAAGTAAAGCTCCTCTTCCCTTAGTTCAAACTGTACCTGCTGTACCTATCTGTGCATTTATCATAAAAAGGTAAAGTCCCAGATTTGTAGACTCTACAAGATTGAGCAAATGAGGTAGCCCAAAAGATAAGAGAAATACTATCCAGGAGATGGAAACCAACAGAATCTTCTTTCCCTTTATTATACTGTGGAGAAATTACACGTTAGGGATTTACCGAATGTCTCCTCTGCAAGAAATACTTTAGTTGTTTTTAGACTTTTTACCACACACAGGGGAATCAATCACTGGATAGAAAACCTAAGGAAGTACAATACATGGGTTACAGAATTCATGGAACTTCACACTGTTCTCTTACTGACAGTCCATCTTAGTCATATTTCAACCTATATGCATACTTTTGTCTTCTTTTGTAGTTTTGGCACAGACTGAGATATCTCTTCCTGCTTCAAATCAGAGACTAGCATTCAGAATGGATACTAACATCCACTTCAACTTCAGGAAAACATTCTCCTACACCATTGTCAATGTTATTTGCTATCAGTGGGCTTATTTGGTTTAGGAATGAAAAGGCAGGTGTTTGGGTGCAGGCCTGTGCAGACACCCATGCCCTGTTGGGGCAAATTCTGTCTGGAGGAGCAGCTGGACATGCAGAACTGCACCTTCCCCAAGAATGAATCAGTGAGGCTGATGGCAAGATGATAAAAAACCTCTGTAACCTCACACACACATTTTCTGGGGCATGATTAGCAGCTGAATTTGATTTTTGAGGTGGCTTCTTATATATTCTGGCTTGACCTGAGAGTTTCTGAAAGACTGACAACTCTGCTAGAAGTTGTTATAGGAAAAACTCAGTATGGTTTTCCAAGCACATGAACCAGTTCTGTTGTAAGTCCCACCTCTTCTGGCCAATACTGTGGACATGAAATGAAAACCTGTACTCATCAGTGACATCCCAGTTGCAAGTTCAAAGCATATGCTTCAGGCTTACAGTCACTGTTCAGATGCTGAGGGCAGTTGTTTTCTTCTCATGAATATGAATATCCTGTTCAAAATAGATGCTGGCAATCTGTGGTGGCCTAGGACAGAAAACAATTCCAAATTAATCTAGCAGGTTGTCAAGAGATCAAAAATACCATCAAGTGCATGAGCTGATGCAACTTATTACAAGTTACATAAACCAGGAAGGCATCTTAATGGAGTGATTGATGGCACAGCAAACACTACTGCAAGAGGCTCTTAGAGTTAACCCATCATTTAGGTTACCTTTCCATTAGCTGAGTAAGATTCTATTCACTTGCCTAACATTAAATAATTAAATGTAACTAGCTACAATAAACAGAGTAGGAGAAGAACACCAAAATCAGTGAAAGATACAGTGTATTTTGTAAGGTGGAACTGAACATGTAAGCTCCTGGTTTAAAGAAAAGTACCGAAATACACACAGTCCTCTGCTAAGATCTGAAATTTTTTACACGGTGAAAAAACTAGTCTCACTGAAGACAGTTGTATGTCTTCCACTTCCACCACCAGTGGCAAGTTATCCAAGTTTTAAGGTCAGGATCAGACTGAGGTACTTTCCTGTGTTTAAGAACTACAGAACATTTAATGGATATGACAGAATTCATCTTACAAGCACAAAATATCCCTGACACTGGATACACCATTCTATTTTGTTTTTTAGAAGTCAGAAGTAGAATTATTCTGAATGTACAGGGAATGTTGGTTTTCTTTTGATGTTCCTTTCCTTTTGGTGATGGGGCAAAATGGATTTAAACAGCTTGAAATAAGAAAAACCAATGGAGGTTTATATTGTTATTGGATGAAGGCTTAACAACTTGTCATTAATCCTCAGTTACACTGAGCTGGTTTACTGCACAGACAGGTAGCTTAATAGCAGATAGAATGTGACTACACCTGGTTTGCAGTTCAGAAAAGGGTTGAAGTAGTTGCATTGAAAAAAAACCACAAATTAGTATAAACCTTTAGTGGAAATGGCAATTTAAAAAAGGAAAAAAATGTAGCAGGAAAATTAACTTGAAGCATTAAACCCATGTCAGCTTTCAAAAAGTGCTGTCTGGATGCTAAAAGTCAGGGGACTTTTTTTCCCAGACAAATAAGTTTCCTTGGAAAATACTTGAACCTAGCTAGTAGCACTAATGAGATGTCTGTAAAACTCTCTGTGCCATTAGCAAGGCACCAGGAATATTAACAGCAGCAGCAAGAAAAATTAGATGTCACAAAGGATTCCAGAATGTTTCCTCCTATTCCCAGACCATCCTACCTGTTTTTACAGCAGAATGCTGCAAAGCCTGCTTTTTGCTGTGCCTAATGGCATGCCCCCAATCTCTGGTTAACCCAGCAAAACTGTATTTTCACAAACAGGAAACCAGAGTTAATCCCTAGAGCTTCAGAAATAATAATGAATTTTTAAAGTGTGGAATTATTTATAATTTGTATCACAATAGCAAGTGGAAAAGCCAAACAAATTGCAAGTTGCTTAATACTGGGCAATGTGCAAACATAGCACAAACATCACAGAAATATGCAACCTAAACAGACCAGACAGCCAGAGGGTGAGAGAGGAAACAAAGATGCATGCTAAATAATTACAAATTTCCAAAGCCAGAATAAAAACCAAAAGAAGTCCCAGAAAATACATTAGAAGCCTAATTACCATCAGGGTTCTTGCAAGTGTAAAAAATGCTATTGTTCATAGAGTTTCATTTCAGTCAGAAAAGAAGGACAACGAATGAAGGTATGCAGATATTGCATTACAAGCTCAGAATGAAGCAGTTATATCACTGCAGCTACTTAGCAAAGTTCCTTTCTGATAGAAACACCACTATTATCTGAGAAAATCCCATTTGATTTCCACTTGGTGAGTTTCTTTTGTTTAAGGATCTTCGTTTTACTATGCAGAAAAGCTCTGAGCCCCTTTGCCAAGTTCAGGTCTTTACATGTTGAGTGAGAAGTTACTGAGTCAAGAGGACACACATTCTTTTCCATTCTCCCCACAATTTTTTGGTGTGTGGTAAATCTGCCTCACACCACTTGCTGAAAGAGCACCTTAGCTTGTGTTTCAGGTCTCTGGTCTAATTCAGAAAAGACATATACTACCTATAAAGCCTTAAGGGAGCACACATGGTGAATCAGCTTCCACATGGGTAGTTATCAAGTCACATACAGGGACTTGGATGCAAAACACATACAGATTAAGAGACTTTGTTAGGAGTTCCAGAGAAAACTTCTGCCTCTTCTGGGAAAAAAGCACAAGTTTCTTCCCTTACCCTGGCTTGTTCATAGAGAAGAACCAATTAGAGGAAACGGTAGAGAGTGAATAGCCTCAGCAGCTTCCTCTTTCACCCTAAAAGAAGATGAGGAGTTAGTCTTTCTGCTCCAGCTCCACCCCTCCCCACCCCACCACCCCCCTTCCACTGGGCTGAGCTCCCCTTAAAACTGGCAGCTGTGATTGGAGTCACTGGTCATGAACAGACCTTTGCAACCAACTGAGCAATCAGAGCATAACACATTGCCTCTTGTTACTGAGCTACATTAACAGACCACATTTCTCGTTCCTTGCCTCTGGCAGCTGCAAAACAATAGAAGTTTGCCTAGGCTGCCATCATGAACCACAGAATCAGCAATCATTTAGTTTGGAAAAGACCTCCAACCTGATGGAGTCCAGCCTTTGACTGATCACCACCTTGCCAACCAGGGCATGGCACTGAGTGCCACTCCCAGTGGTTTCCTGAACATCTCCAGGGATGGTGACTCTACTACCTCCCTGAGCAGTGCATTCCAATGTTTAACAACCCTTTCCATGAAAAAATCCCTAATGAAGGTATGAGGGTAGACAGCTGCCACAGGTGAGAAATGCAGCTATGGTCAGCTAATGCAACTCAGTGAGCAGCTGTCTGATGACTTTTAATTGCTGGTACATACCTTCACTGACATGTATATGGCAACATCAGAAATGGAGGAATCCTGTTGTGTTCATGAGTGTTATACCCATGCACTACTATTTAGTCACAATTAGTGTTTGCATTTTATTGCTCATTCGAAAAAGCAGACAACTCATTTTTAAATTTGGAATTATAAGCCAATATTTCCCTTTTAAAATCAATCTTTTCTTTTTTCACAGATACCATCAATCCCAGTAGTGATAGATGTTTGTATCTGGTTTTTTGGTATGTTAACTAGCAAACATTCTGGACCACAGAGTGGGAAGAATGTCATTTACCATGAAAGGTTCATATAAATGTTATTTCTCCCTGACCATTTATTTCAGGCTTTGGCATGAGGCCCCGAGGACAGCAGGAGAGGAAGAGGTTTCTGAAAGATAAAGTTCTTGCCTATCTTTAGATAAGGGAGAAGTAATTAGTAAAAATAGTCAGTAATACAGGCAAGAATGTCACTGAAGAAAGAAATCAGGAGAATTGCCAGTCTTTAGTCAGAAAGACAGGTACAGAGATACTTGGAAAGTGGTAAAGGCACCATGACTGCACTTTTGAAGAACTAACCATAATAAAGCAGAATAAAAACTGTTGGTCAGAGCACATTTGTCCAACACAGTTCAATCTTCTGAAGGCCTGAGTTAACTCACAAGCCTGGCTGGCTCTATACACAGTTCATTCTCACACACACCATGATTAGTGCTTTGCTAGTAGCGATGGCAGCTGAACACGTACTGCTGCCGCCAGAAGAAGCCTGGCACACGCCTGTCCTTTGACAAGCATTTGGCATATGCTCTCACAATGCAGATGAATCTTCTGACTGTGCTGCTAGACCCGGTTTGAAGGGGCTGGCATCTTCCAGGTTTATGCTGCTGGCTACACAATGTCACTTTGGGCACACTAGCGTCTGTTGAGACACACGGCAGGGGAGAGGCCTGAAACTCTGAAGTGTTACCAGAAGCCTCTAACACAGATGACTGTGGATGCACTTGACATATCTTTGTTCCTTGAGAGGAATTGCTGTGGGGAACAGTTGAAACTGTGTATTATCACAGTGCTCAATGAAAATGTCACAACTCTTCAGAACATAATGGTACTACTAATGTGGGCAGTCCTACAGGATATCATTACTGTGCTAGCGGTTTTGGCCAAAGATTTTTATGATGTTTCTGCAAATCACCTGCTCCTGCATGAAATGTAACTAATAAAACCTGGAAGTTCTTACATCACATACCTTAAATGTACAATATTGAAACAACACATGGCATGGTGTTCCCTTATTGGTTTGTATGTTTATAAAACATTTCTGCTGATGTTTTATGTGTAAATATGCTTACTCTCAACATTTCCATATAACTACACATGATTTTCTGCACAAATTCAACAAAATTTCTTTTAGCACATTGCTTTACTCTTTCTCACAGTAGTTTTTCATGACTGGAGTCCTGAGAAACAGAGCTTGAGAAAAAAATGAACTTGTGGTTTTAAACTGACTGGGTCTGCACCAAAATGTGGATTAAGTTTCTGGTTTTACCACATACTGTATATATATGACCTGAGGCAAGGTATACTGTCTCTTTATTTCTCATCTTGAAAGCAGTGATAATAATAGTTTTTCTATGTAAGAGGATTCTTGTGAAGTGAAATCCAGGAACAGTAATGATAATCTTCAATAGAATGGAAATAAAAAATTCAGCTGTTCTTTGCAGGTATAAAATATGGCCATGTGCCATGTCCTGCACTTGGGTCTCAGCAAACCCATGCTGCACTACAGGCTGGGGGAGAATTGGCTTAAGAGCTGCTCAGCAAAAAGGGACTTGGGGGTGCTCATTGAGAGCCAGCTCAGTGTGAGCCCGTGCGTGCCCAGGTGGCCAAGAAGGCCAATGGCATCTCGGCCTGAACCAAGAACAGAGTGGCCAGCAGGACAGGGAGGTGATCCTCCTCCTGTACCTGGCAGTGCTGAGGCTGCACCTCGAGTCCAGTTTTGGCCCCCTCACACCTCCAGGACATTGAGGTGCTGGAGCTTGTCCAGTGAAAGTCAACAAGGCTCATGAAGGTCCAGAGAACATGTCCTGTGAGGAATGGCTGAGGGAGTTGGGTTTGTTTAGTCATGAGAAGAGCAGGCCAGGGGAGACATCATTGCTCTCTGCATCTCCCTGAAAGGAGGCTGTAGTGAGGGGGGCTGGTCTCTTCTACTGTGCCTGCAGTGAAAGGACCAGAGGAAATGGACTTCAGCTGAGGCAGGAGAATCTGATTAGATATTAGAAATTTTTTTCACTGTTAGGGCTTGTCAAGCATTAGAATAGGTTGCCCTGGAGGTGGTGGAGTCACCATCATTGAAGGTGATTAAAAGGCATCTGGATTCAGTGCTGGATGATGTGGGTTAGTGGTTTCGGGGTTACAGTGGTAGTGCTGTGTGGATGGTTGGACTTGGAAATTTGAGAGGTCTCTTCCAACCTTGATGATTCTGGAGCTCTAAATAAGGGTGTTCATCATGTAAACACACACAGCAGAAAAACCAACTGCACAGAGCTGAAATTAGTTTTCAGTGACTGGTTCTTGCAGGGAAGATCAGTGTCAGGGCATGCCTGATGGAGGTGCTTCTCACACTATGTCCTTCTGAAGGCAAATCAGATGCAAGTATATTGCTGGGCACAAAGCCCTCTTAGAAAAATATCCAAAACTGTAAAAACACAGTCTGGAGAAATAATAAACCATAAACATGTTGACAATCAAAAAAAATTGTATCTGGCACATTTTTCACTTTAACTCATGCCACCGAACTGTGGATGATGTGCAAAACCAGGAAAAGTCGTGCATAGGAGAGATGGCAACCTAAGTCGCTCTGTAAAGAACCATGGCTTGACAGCAACACGGTGTCACTGGGTATGGCTTCCAGCCATACTTCTGCAGCCAGCAATGAATACCTGATACTGCATGTTCATCGTGTTTCATATTTGAGTCATGCTTGCCACCTTCAGCACTTTCCCCTTATTTTTTACTTTTAAAAGACGATGTACGATTTGTTGGAATGGAGGGGAGATAGCTCTCTTCGAGAGTCGCAGTGGCACCATACCTATTTTGAATCAGAAAACCAGCTACAGGGGTGTAGCACCCATGATGACTCACCACCTCCCTGCCAGCAACTGAAGTTAACTGCCCCAGCGAACGGGGGATGCAGGACGCTGAAATTTTACCCTGCTGTTAACAGCTGGGGACCAGGCGACAAATCCCCTTCTCATTTCCTTGTCCGACCACAAGCACACCAGCTTTCGCGACCTGCTTCCCGCTACTCCTTCAGGCCGTGGCGATGCCCGCCTGTTTTGGCTAGGGAACGGTGAGCGCTGGGGTCGCGCTGCGGCGGCGGCGAGCCCCGAGCGGCGGGAGCGGAGCGGGCCGGGCCGGGCCGGGAGCGCAGCGGGGCTGGCGGAGCTTGGACCGCGCGGAGGCGGCGGCGGAGGAGGAGCGGGCGGCACAGCGATAGCGCTGACGGGCAGCGGCAGCCGCTCTTTGTCCCCTCCCCTCCCCGGCGCGCCCAGCCCAGCCGGCAGCGCGGAGCGGAGCGGGCCGGCCTGGGGATTCCCTCCCCGCGCCGCCGAGGTCGCCATCTTCACCCCCGCGCTCGCCTCGGACGCTGCCGGCTGGGCTCCCGGGGAGCCGCCGGGAGCCTGCGCTGCGCCGCGCCGGCCGCTGCAT
>VWZP01010557.1:104966-130638 GCA_013396995.1 Dicaeum eximium
TGATCCCGCTCGGCGCTCGGACAAAGAGGAGCGAGCAACAAATTTTGTGGTGGGCGATTAAAAAAAAAAAAGAAGAGGGGTTTGGGTTTCTTGGGTTTTCTGGGTTTTGTTTTTTGGATTTTTTGGGTTTGTTGCGAGGCTTTTAGGGGGTGGGCTGGGGGGTTTTTTTGGTTCCTTTTTAATGCCGTGCGTCCCCGCCCCGTCGGCCGAGCGTGCGGCGGGAGGGCAGGTGCCGCGGGCGGAGGGGGCCCGGGGTCGGGCTGAGCCCGGCGCAGGGCGTGGTGCCGCGGCGGCCGTGCCGCTGCGCCTCCGGCCCTCCCACCCTGTCCCCGCGCGCCGAGCGGAGCCCCGCGGGCCGCGGGAGGAGGGTAAGGCCCTCCGGCAGGGGAAGGANAGGGGAAGGAGGGCGCTGGGGTGCGGAGATGGCTTTGGTGGGAGTGTAGAGAGGTGAATTAGCGTCTAACAGCTGCTGTTTGAAATGTGGCGCTGGTCTGCTGCGGTGAGCGTGTGGTGTCCAGGCACTTGCTGCGTGTGTGTGACACTGTGCGCTTACCAGAATTGTAACTCTTCCGCAGGAGAACGTTCCAGGAGAACGTGAGGCCCTGTGACGTCTAACTCTGAAGCTGGATATGCATTAAACTGTAAGTTTTCCAGTTTTGTTTCTGAACTTGGATTGATGACTGGAGTGATTTATTTCATGCCTGCGAGATAAAAACTTGAGAAGTAATTTAAGTGAGACCCTAGGCAGGCTTTTCCCTTGCCTGCTGCATAAGTATGTCTCTCCTAGACTGCAGTAACTGGTTAAAAAATAAAAGAGTAAAGAAAATCTGGGAGAAAATTATGCCTTAAGCGCTTGCTTTAGGTATGGTTTATGGTGATGGATCTTACTTAATCCTCCAGGGCTGACAGTCACCTTTTAGACTTAAATCACTGTATGGCATATACCTGTAAGTGTAATACTAGTGTGTTTTCCTACATTTGACTGAAATAACTGGGATTAGATGCTGCTTTTTCTGAGTTGTTTTTAACAATGTTAAAATATAGATGCATTTTTGATTTTTGAAAGATGTAGTTAAATACTAAATTTCTCTTGTAATAATGGGATTTTTTGAAGGTTGAAAGGGAAGATGTTGTAGATGAAATGCAGGAAGTGGTCAAGCAAATGACTACAACCATTAATAAAATAAGCAGCAGATCAAATAAGCAATGAGATAATTCACTGTACAAATTTAGTATATACATAAGCTTCATTGTATGTCAGTAGCTATCTCACAGCCCTTTTAAATTTGGTCTCTCCCATTAGCTTGAGTGAGAAGCTGGAACCTTGATATAGCTGTTGGGCATCTAAAGTGATTTTGCTTGCAAGTATGAGTTATTCAGTGTTCAAGACACTTCCTAGGGAATTTTCTCTATATCTAGACCAGAGTTGTGTAGCTTACGAATTACATCACACAATCCATATAATGTTATATGGCATTTGTGCACCAGAGGAGCTCTGAAACTGTTACATGTAGCTTGCCCAGAAATATAGCAGTTAAATTATCTTTTATTCAAAGGCTGTTTTGCCCAAAAATAATTGTCAATTTACTTGTGCTGTCATATAACCATACAAAATAAATTTCTATTGAAGCCTGCTAGGAATTCTGATGCTATGAGTGTTTTGGAATTTCTGTGGTGGCTAGGTGTGCAGTGTGGTGGTCTGTTGGAAGTGTTGAGGACATGGTGGCTGATCACAGTAGGGAAAAGACAGTTAGAAATGTTTCAAATATGCCATCATTTTTAAAAAATTGAGTTGATTTAGAAACAGGAAAAGGAGAAATTGAACATGTATTCCAACTTCCTTTTGGTATATTTTACTGTGCCTTTTTTAACCTGTATATCAGAACTTTCATTGCCATGATAAAATATTAACCCTACAATGGTTTCAAAAAATCAAATCATGTGCCACTGACCTGTTACAGTAAACAAGAAGGATTAAATGTCTCCTTTCATCCTTTTCCCCAACAAGAAGTTGCTTTTGTAGGAGTAATGGTTGTTGGTGGTGAAATAGCACTAATCAACAGTTGTTGCTGTAATTGATTGTCCACCTCGAGGAGTCCACCTAACACCCATTAACTTGAGCAAGCTTGCACAAACCCTTAAGATACTTGTGCCAGACATTTTGACCCTGAGGTGGGGCATGAAGGGGCTTCTTTTTTGCCTCTTGAGCTTCTCCTCACTAGAATTACAGTGCAATATTAGAAAAATACTTTTTCCTTTGCACCACTGACAAGGAGAACATATTTCATTCGGTGATATATCTTTGAGGTGGCATTTTCCTGAATTTTAGGATTATTTTTTCAAACTGTTAGGAATAGCAGTGAGATACTTGCTTTGCTTAATGTGATTTATAGACTTAACTTTTAGGCATGAAGCATAATGTGGAATTAAATGATTCAACGATGGAAAAAAAGAACCCTGGTGTTGAAGTGCTCCCTTGAGATACTGCTCCTGTTGAATTTTTTTTGATGTTATTGCTTTATTTTCAGTGAACTTAGCTTGACAAATTAAATGTAAACATAGCATACCATACTGCTAAGGAAGATCTTGTGCCAGTCTGTTTTGCATACTCTGTCATGTTTGTTTTAGCTCTGGACAGAAACCCGCTGGGTTCTGGTCAGTGTCAGTGAGTGCTTGGATAGAATTCAAATAAGACTAATTTTCACTTTTGAGTGATATACTTTGCCTATTCAAATTAGTCAGCAACTCAGTTGCAGCTCTTGATTACACTTGAGAGCCTGAGTCCAGATCATGAATAGCAGTTTGTCATACAATTCATTAGTACAATACATTAGTTTTTCCTAGGTATGAATCTAGCAAGCATCATGGGCTGTTGCCTTATGTAAACATATGTAAACACTTATCTTTGGTCACCGCCTTACCCCTGGGTGTGTGTTTCTCATTCTATGCCTCCCTGTGCATGTAGATAGAGAAATGGGCTAGTGTGGCTTGTTCCTTGTGCCATATTCATTAAAATGTGTTTGTTACTACCTTTTCTGTTTAATATTAGCCATCTTGTGTCTCCTAGCTTTAATATTTGCCTTGTATTGTGTAGCGAATAGAAGAGTTTTAAAGGAACTTAGGGTGTTGTGAAAGTATTAGTCACTGTTTTCATACTTTGAAAGTGAGAGAATTGCTTTCTTATATCTGCTGAAGGACTGTAGACAATTGACTGCTGAAACATGAATGCCTGTCTCCCAATCCAATTATATCAATGCTCAAAAGATACTTAGCAGGGTCAACATGAAGGAATTATTTTTATTTTATAGCTGCTGTATTACTTTTGTGTTAAAAAGTACTGAAACAAAGTGTATATGACTGCACAAATAAATTATTTTGTTGTTTTAAATAGACTAGATGTAGATGCACTAGAAAAGCAGGCACATGGTGTTCCTTTCTGTAACAAGCCTAGGAGGAAAATTAAGGAGAGAGGAAGAGGAGGAATGCTGCTCTCAAGGGTGCTGGTTTTGAGATGGGTGGATTGGATTAATTTTTCTTTAAAGAACATCAGTTGATCTGAAGAGAGGCTTTTGAGTATTAACAGTCACTTAAAGGTTTCATGTTATTTTGATGAAGCAAGTCTGTCTTGGATGATGAGTGTATTTTGTTTTATGACTAGCAGTGATAAGAGATGATGATGAATTCAAGGAAGAAGCAATTGAATGTGGGTAAGAGAGCAAACAGCTGCAGTGAACATGTTTAAGTGGGGGTTTCATGTAAAGGGCAGATTGAACGGAAGTTTAGCAGCAAGAGAGCTGCCTATTAGTAGCAAAGTGAATGTAGGAAAATTAGGCTGGTGAGTGTCCTACAAGAGGATCTTGGCTCAATGCCCATTACCTAGATGGATAACTCTGCCTGAGGACTCCTTTGGTCTTTCTCAAATTGAATGTTTTGTGTGTACTTAGAAGTGGATGTGTGAGATTAAACTACTAGACCAAGGGTAGTCATAAAAGGAACAACAGTTTCTGCTTCACCTCAGCTCCAAGGGGAAGAGGAGCTATCTTTTCCATGTGGGAGGCAAAGTAAAGGGAGTGCAGACCTACTTCAAAGCAGTCTTCTATATTCTTTGTCAGTGTCACGTTAACAGAATGGCTTAGGAAGGAGGTGTAAGGAGGAAGACATAATGTGTCAATGCAATTGTTGGCAGGTTTTGCAGGCTTCTTCCTGAAACATAACTGAACTGTATTAATTTCCTCTTCTAGTTTATTTCGTTTTCTGTGCAGTCACATTTGCAATATTTGTTGTGAGGTGTCAGAGGGAGAGCTGCTGGTGTGACTCTTGGGGATGTCTTGTGTAGGGTCAGGAGTTGGACTTGATTATCCTTGGGGGTCCCTTTCAACTCAGCATATTCTGTGATTCTGTGGTACCTTCTATCTGCATGTGCATTAGTGCATGAGTGGTGCATGGGAGAAGGCAAGCTGCTGATAATTGCACTGCCTGAAGAGCTAGGAACGGCTATACTTCTTGCTTCTGTGTTATGGCTAAACTATATTCAACAAACAACTGAAATGGATCTCTGTGAGTTGTGTTCAATGGTTTACTTATTTTGCTAATGTTGAAAGTAGAGGTCGTATTATAGGCTGACATCTAGTAATGTCGAAGGTCTATTGAGTTGCAGTTACCTGAGCCCTTGATCTGATACCATACTTATTAGAAAACAATTATCTCAGTTCTTCACTGGACAGAGTTGGAGTCCTTTCCCTCCATACATAAATGTTGCATAAATTGTAACACAGGTGTGCTGGCCTGAGATGAGGTTTGTTTGCACTGTATAAACCAGTGCCTCTGTGTTGGGGAAGAGGTGCTGGAGGAGAATTTGCAGTTCATCTTTATAGAAAAGGAGAAACATTGATCTAAACAGTAAGGGGCTTGTAATGCTGGGAGAATATTGCACATGGAGATGACCTCTCCGATCTAATAACTTTTCACAGCTAAACAGAGTGCTTTGAGTTGCACTTTAGGCAAGCAGGGATAAAATATTGTTAGTATCTCCAGCCGTTCAAGCTAAAATAGAGAGCTGTTTGTTTTATCAATATATAAACAGTACAAGGGCAAAGCTGTGCATGAACCAAGTAACTGATTACAGATGGCATCATGGTTCGCTGGGTATTTCGGTATCTTGTACTTTTTTACAAATCGCTGTACAACTCAACCTGTTTTTTTCTGACTGTACGTGCCTTGAACTTTATCAGTAATTACAAAGAGTTCAAAAATGTTTCCTTAAGGAAACTTTCTTTTCACAGAATAGAAAGTATGTTGTCACCAAAGCCTCCCCAGTTAAAATCCCACTTGTCCTCATAGAAGAAATAAATGCATGCCTTCAGACTGAGGTTTGTGAATTCTGTCTTAAATTTAGTGCCTTTTCTACCTTAAAGTTCTGGCTCATCTTTGTATGGGCTTGATACACTTTTCCCATGCTTCATTTTTGGAATGGGACCTTGTAACATCTTTTTTGTACTCACTGAATTTGGAGACCCAGGTGTTTAAATCTCTTGCAAAAATAGGACTTCTCTAATTTGCAACTGGCTTCCTTGTCAAAACAGTCACACTGCTTAGTACTGAAATATTATAAGCAGAAAGTGTCTTGTTACATTTATTGGTTGCTTTTATCTTACAGCTCATATTCAATAAGTCTTGTGCTGTCTGATAACATCTCTTTTAATTGGCCCCATGTGATGCAGCTATTAGCATCAAACACCAGTTGCTAGATGAATTTCACCTACTCCTTTAAAGCTTCCTGAGAACAATTTTTCACTTGAGCTCAACTACCTATTTTTTCTCTTAACCCTTCAAGTGAATGGTATCTTGCCCTGGTATATTTACACTGAAGTTCTTTTCTAGTTAGCTGAGTTTTATAAGGTTTGTTCTGCCTTGACATAGTTAAAAAAACATAAAATTGAGGTAAGACTGTAGTTTCAAGTTAAGTAGTCATGTTCACTTGAACTGTATAAGCAGATTTTGAGATACATCCTCTGCCAAAATTACGTGTAAGTATTTCAGAAATAGGAGTTTACCCATTTTATTTGATGTAGACATATTCAAAAATTCAAGTGTACAGTAGACTGGAAGAAAGGCTTAAAATGTGCATTTTAAGTAACATCTAATATTTAAGGGACAGAAAAAGGGAGCAGTGAGTAGTCTTCACCAGTCATGTTGTTTTTGGTATTTCATTCACTCCTTGCTCATCTGATTTTTTTGGTTTTGTCCTCAAGCATATGCAAGGAATAATTCGCAGAGGTAATAGAGAACTAAGCTTTGATGCATTCCATTATTTTATTTCTTTTTGGTTAGTTGGTAAAACCTATCAAAAATTCATATTGCACAAATGTTTAGGTGATGTGCTCACAGTAGGAGCATGTCACTGGTACAGCCAGGGTTTGCTACATAAACAAGTCTTTATTTCAGTGTTGAAATAGGCACTTTTTTAAAAGGATAAATATAAGTGTGTTCAGCTCTGCTATTTCTTATAATTGTGCCTTGTTTTCTTCTAAGCTGCCTTGTAAATGGCAAAGCCTTGTGATACTCTTCAAAAATCTTAGTTCGACTTGAGACTGCATTGAGGTGAATTTGAAGGGGCAGTATGTCAGTACAGACA
This sequence comes from Dicaeum eximium, assembly GCA_013396995.1. NCBI lineage: Eukaryota > Metazoa > Chordata > Aves > Passeriformes > Dicaeidae > Dicaeum > Dicaeum eximium. The sequence goes on from VWZP01010557.1 coordinate 111,601, forward strand.
GTTTCACATGTGGACCATCCTCTAGGTCCACTGTATCCAACCTTCCTGTAAGCGTTCCCTGTAGAAGAGCCTCTAAATCCCTGCACTGGTGCCTTTACTTTCCATGGGTGATTGTTAAGTGGCACTTTCACTTAGCACAGGCTCTTCCTGGGAAGTCAGCAGGAGCAGTGACTCCCTCCAGCTCTAAGCATTGCAGGTCAGACCCTGGCTAGGATTAAATTAGTGGTGAAGCTTTTTTGAGATCCTAAATTCATTACAATTTAAAGTCTGCAAAGCAAGTTAGCTGCATCTCTGCAAGAATGCATTTGTGAGGGTGATACTGGCCATCAGCCAGCAGTTGGCAATGGTGGTGAAGTCTTATTTATTGTATTTTTTCAGTAGAATTGCAGATAGTTGTATCCAGAGGTGCTTACATACCAAAGTGTGAGCATTATCAGTTTATATACAGAAAAATACAGATACTGGAGGCTGTGGTGGATTTGGTTTTTAATGTATTTATTATTTGGTTGGGGCACAGTTGTCACCTTTGCTCCCAGTCCTTTGTCCTCTGTGTTGTCAGAATATATATGTATTCACACTAAGATGATCCTTATTTCTTGAGATTATTTTATTATTATTTAGTTCAGTTGAAAATTGTAATAGATAAAAGTAAACTGCATCAAGAGTGATCCCACTTGGGAGAAACTCACAGCAGGCGCAGACCTCTGATAGTCCAAACAAGTGTGCGTTTTAGTGAAATAGTATGTAAATTATGAATTCCATTACAGAAAAGAAGTTGTCCTGAAAGTGACACTTATACAGATCAGATAGGTACTCAGATATTCACAGAGGTAATGCGTATTTCTAGATGATGTTTTTTATACTGTATGTATGCTACCTATTTTTTCAAATTGTTAAACTTGGGGTTTTTTTCTTTCAAGGACAGAAAGTGTGATATTTCACATTTGTTGCTTTGTTTTTACTGGTTGAGATAATATTCAGATATTTTTGTTAGTGTTCTTCTGTACAGACAATTTTATCAAACTATTTGTGACTTACTGTCTTTTAAAATGTAACTTAATTTGTATTTGCATCTATTCAAAGATGCTGAGGTCAAATGCTGTACTGTTCTGAAGTCCCAGGCAGCAAATTTTGCAAATCACCATGGTAATGTGCGTGTGGGAGGAAGGCTAAAGTTGGAATCTGCATTAACAGAATCTGTTAATATTACATATGCTCAGTGGCACTAGCACTGCTTGTTCCTTGACATGCGTGTTCTTTGACTGCATGTTCTTTGCTTAATTAAAAACAAAGTAATATGTTTTTGATGGAATTAAAAGTCCCTATTGTCTGATTTTTAAAAATCTTTTTGTATGTGTGTGTTTCTGAAACAAATCTGTAATAATCAGATATGGGTAATTGTGGAATCTTCTTTCTGTTCAGAAAATGGCGTATGATAATCTTGTAAACTAGCAAAGAAGCTCCACAATTTCTTTGTTCCTTATCTGAGAACTTACGGATAGACTTGAAAGTCATTGTGTTAGGGCTAGAGATATCTACCAAGAACACTTACTACTGATAGTGCATGTCCTGGTGATTTCTGCCAAAGCATTGTGAATGTTTAAGGTGCTTGATTTTGGGTAAGCACGTTTGGATTCTTTTGTACTTGAAATTGTTTTCTCAGATACAGAAGTAGTTGAGAAGTATCACCTATGCTAGTTTAGGGGGTTTTTTAAAGTAAAGAATTGTGTTCTGTTTGCCCTTAGTGCTGATTACAGATAAATTTATAAATACCTATGAATTTGTAGGTAAAGTGGACAAGAGAAAAAAAAAAGTTAAAGCTAACTTTTCTTGTCTCTTTATTACTGTAGTCCAAATAAACTTGGAAAAATTGGAGACTTGGATGAAGAGTGATTTATTTTTACCATTGCTTTATTAATTGTTTCAAATCTCAAAGTAGGAGAGCAATGAAGACTGTGAAGGATGTAGAGGGGAAGCCATATGAGGAGTGGCTGAGGTCCCTCAGTTTGCTGAGACTGAGGAGAGATAGAGACCTCATTGCAGTCTACAGCTTCCTTGTGAGGGGGAGAGGAGCAGCACTGACCTCTGGATGGCCAGTGGCAGGACCCGAGGGAATGGTATGAACCATGTGCTGTGCTAGGAGAGGTTTAAGTTGGATATTAGGAAAAGGTTTTTTACCCAGAATGTGGTTGGTTCCTGGAAAAGCCTCCCTTAGGAAGTGGTCACAGCACCAAGCCTGACAGTCCAGAAGTGTTTGGACAATTCTCTCAGGCACATGGTGTGATTGTTGGGGCTGTCCTGTGCAGGTCCAGGAGTGGGATGATGATCCTTTTGGTTCCCTTTCAGTTCAGCACATTAAATGATTCTGTGAAATTTTAATTACTTACAATAACTTATTGGTTCAGAAATACTGACCCACTGCAATTGAGAATTACAGGCATTGATATGGGTTCAAAATGCAGACCAAGTCATTATGACTTTTGTTAGATGGCCTGAGAGAGTGGGCTTCTTAATTCTCTCACTGTGTGGGTAAACCTTATAGCAAAACAACCAAGAAGGATGGGGTGTCGAAGTCCTCTTGCTGCATCAGAGTTCAGGTGAGTCAGGAGGTTCACCCGAACTGCCTTTGCCACCAGTAGAGCAGAGTTATTGGACTGGCATGACGTGAACATTCAGACTGCCCTTAACTTGGGAGGTCATCTGGAGATCTGAGCCATCTGTGTGTGCCTCCACATTACTTGGTGCATTTTGTTTTTACAATGCTATTCACTTGTTGTACACAGTCTGTCATAGTAATAACGCTTATTACTGTGATATTTTTCCTTCAAAATGCCAGACCTCCTTTTGAGAGTGCAAGTGTGGGAAGTGATGACTTTGACAGTCTTTGCCTTAGGAAAACAAGCTGCTTTTTCAAGGCTGTTCTGGTGAGGGCTGAACATCCCTGTGTACACAGTGTAGTCATTTGCATATCTAGTGACTTGCTAGATCCTCTTTTGCTTTTTGAGGACTTACTGTCCACTAAATTATCTCTCTTTATAGCTCTTTAAAAGACAAAACTTGAGGGTCATTAGGACTTCAGACAGTGAACTATAGTAGGTTTGGGTGGGATTTTTTTCATTCCATCATTCCCTTGACCTGTTTACTTCTGTTATGTACAGGATCTGTAGTACCTCAGAGGTTGATTGTCACCTGGATGATCCAAAGCAGATAGCTAAGGGATTTTTCATATTAGATTTCAAAGAAAAAAATTCAAGTAAACGACATCCTTTATCTGATGAATCAGTGAAGTTACTCATGTCAGGTTTTCAAAGTCTGTACTGGCAGGTGTGAAAAGAGAGTATCTGCTCTGAAAAGCATGCTGCTAAATGCACCTTCCTCCCACTGTTCAGGAAAAAAGAAAAGCCTTTATGGTAGCCAAAAAATCTGAGAAAGTAATAATAGTACACAGATACTTCTCGTTTCACTTCAGAAAGGTTTAGCCTGTCAAACTTTGTAATACATACTGAGTTTCTCCAAACTCAAAATTCAGTGTGTCTAATTAAACTGAAATACAAAGTTTCATCCTTTATGTAGCTGAATTTCTGCACTTTCTGCTTCTAATCCCAAAGTGCCTTTCAGTCTTCTCCTTAGTGTGTTCATACAGTGTTATGTGTTCGTCTTCTAAAGCAGACGTGTGTCTCCAATGAGCCAAGGAATTTCATTAGAAAGAGAAGAAATAGGAAAGCCTGAGGCCAGTAGGGATGAACATGACCTGGACACGAGTCTTCTGGGTGGCTGACTCCTACTAGTTTCTGGGAGAATTTTTTTTTTTTTTTTTCTGATTTGGGGGGATTTCTGAAGGCCAACCAAGATAAATGCAAACATTACAAAGTTTTGAAATGTATTGAGGTTGCTATCTTCTAAGGATATCTTGAGAGCAGTATTTGAGGTGAGAAAAAGGCATTCAGAGGTAAGTTTAAGTAGGCTACTGTAGGGCTAAGCTGGTGAATGGAAGTATCTTCCTCCTAAAGAAACAGAGTGTCTTTCTCCTAAAGACATATCTTAAGTGTAAACTCCATCTCTAATTTATCCTCTAAGGAACTCTAATTTTGAGATTTATATCCCTCTGATAGCAGTGGGAAAAACTAAAATGAACCTTCACAATTTTTTTCAACTCATCTTTAATCTTATATACCGTATGTCTCTTTTGGTGCCAGATATGCACAGATCTAAACTCACTGACATTTCACTGACTCCATTCATTGTGGTTCTGTGTAGTTAATTGCTGTACCAGTTACAAGCTTCATAGTGAAATCATAAAATATGCTCTATGGGCTGTCTGTAATCTTTGACTTTGACTGGAATAGAACAAGGATTGTAAATCTGTGTGTATATATGGTATATGTCTATGGAGATAAAAATGACTTAGGTACAAGATAAATCATTGGTATGTTTTCCATTTTTGTTTGTAATAACTTTCAAAATTATGAAAATGTTCTAATGAAGACAGTGAAACCCAATGCAAACTTTAGATTTTTATTTTCTAATGGATAAAACAGTGAAACTGCTGAAGTTCACTGTTTTTTTTCTTCCAATGGACAGGACTGAATGTTTGCAGGCTATTTAACTGTTCATGTATTGTAAATTCGTGGGGTCTTTAGCTTAGAAAATATTTTTCTTTATGGTACAAAAACACTTTTAAAGTTTACACTGTACATGTGTTGTGTTTTCAAGTTCTGTATCAAATTTCAACCTGTTATGTATAATTAGAAAACAACTTAGAAAATATTACGGAGCTACAGTAATGATTTTACTTTCTGAGTCTGATACTTAGGAATAGCAATATTAAGTTTCTCAATTCTTTTGATGCTTATGATGCCTTTATAGCTGTTCCACTAAAATATACTTCTTTGGCATTGAGGTTATCTAAAATAATGTCTCTCTTTAATAGAAGCACTGTACTAATAGATATGTTTCACTTTTCTAAGGGCACTCATATCTCATTTACCCTGTTGATTTGGTTTTTGTCATCTTTGTTTTGATACACAGGTTTTATACTGAACTCCTCATAAAAGGCTAATGTGACTTGTAAGCTGGGATGGACTAAGTAAAACAAGAAATCATCTGAGCAGATAATATCAGGATGACAGTGAAATCACCTGTTAATGTGGCAACAATAGTGATTTTTTGTAACTGGTTAAATCAGTAATGTAATTATTATTTAGAAATAGAGGCTTAAAAATAACTGAATACAGGCTTCACAGAAGCACACAGCTTCAAATTCTCACACAAATTATACCACTTAGACAAATGCTTGTTGTAACTGGCTTTTTTAATGAATGTGATGTGGGCAAGTCTGCTGCAAGCTGTACAGAGTTAATAGAAAGTTGGCACAGCTGGATAAGTAGTGCGCCTTGGCAGTACCTGCAAACAACTACTTTTTCCACTCTGTTGTAATTTAATAGCCTTTCAAGCCAAAAGTCTACCATTTATAGAAATTATTTTGTTAATTAAATTGTCAATTAGGATGTAGGTTTAGTCTACAGGCTTCATATATCTGGGATTCTGAATAGCTGTGACATGACTTACAACCACTGGTCTAGATCATCTCATTTGTGGCTGACTTTTTAAGATGTTACTGTACAAGGATGGCTTTCATTGTTCTGTCTTGCTGCTCTTACAGCTTGGCCCTAGATTTCTAATGCTGGAGTTAGCTTAGGAATGTCTTGAAGTCTGTTTTTCTTTAAGGAGAGGGATGAAGGAAGACATTTGGCTTAGAGATTGTAAATCTAGATATTCTTATATCTACTGTTACCTCATTTGTATAAATGTTATTACATATTTAAATTGTTTATAGAGAATTGGTCTCTACATGCTTGGGATATTATGTGTGCTATTAATGCGTTCTCTTTGCTAATTTCTCATAATGCAGCTTTCACTCAGTGAAATTTAGTAATATGAACCTTTCTCCACTTTGTTTTCAATTGCATTGCATCTGAGTGAGGAGGTCTCTGTTTAGCAACAGCTAAATGAGTTGTTTCTCCTATCTGTGTATCAAATACTGTGTACAGAGTCTTAGAAGATCGCTAACTTTCAATGACAATTCTGTAACAAAATTGACGTCTACTGTAAAAATACATGCTTGCCTTTTTGGCTTTAAGGATTTTATTTGCTTTCAAATTGGACTTGCATAGCTCTTGACATGTAATGCTGTGCAGACAAGTTTACCCCTTTCCCCTTTTCCTTCAAAACATTTTTCTTTGCATTTACCATTTTTCTGCATTTATAGTCTGTTTTACCTGCTCTTGTCTGCCTTAGCTCTTTTTTTCTAGTCCATAATTTCTCTAACAATATTTCCTGAAAACTGGATGGGTAAAGATAAAACCCCCTTAATTTTACTTTTTAAATACCTTATGTCAGTTTCAGAAGAAAGAGAAGATTCGGTTCCTAGTTTGTGAGCAAGGAAGGGCTGAGATATGATAAAAAAGCCCCCAGTAAAAGTCAGCAAGCAAATGCCTCACCAAATAGCATGAAGGTTAAAACATTGGGGATCTCAAGTGTAGTATGGACATGGAGCTTTTTGTTTTGCTCTCTATTGGTTTGTTTTGGTTATTTTAATAAAATCTGCAAAACATTGCCCTAACACAGGAAATGTACAAAATTGCATTTACTACTGCATTTACCTTATTTTTATGTGCACATTTGAAGTGTGAACTAGATTGTTTGCTGTTTTCAGCTTTCCTCACATCTTCTGTCTGTTTTGAAACCCATTTCTGATATGCCTGTGCTGTCATGACTGTCATTGCAGGTGGATGCTCTGAGAATACCAGGGTGTTCTGGTTTGTTTGCGTTGAGTTTTTTTGAATAGAGGTTTAACAGCACTAAATATTCTCCTGCTACTTCAAGTAACAGTGATTCTTCTTGTCACTCAGAGCTAGCTCTTATGAATGTGTTTCCTTTCTGTTATTGCCTGCAGTACTTTTAATCCATCCTTCCTTTTACTGAGAACTGCTGAACTTGGTTGCAGGTGCCATGGATGTGATTCACTAACAAACTTGTTTGCTAAACCTCACGCACTTCATGGCATTTAACTGCCTAGTTACATATTTTTATTGGAAACTAGTACAAAACAGTTTTTCCCTGATCTACCTCATTTGAAATCTGATCACTGAGAAACGTTACCTAGCTGTAATCCTGCAAAAATAATGTTGGAATATGCATACAATTTCCACACACCCCCACTGATACAAAAGTCTGAAAGGAAGCAGCCAAAACCAAGTAGGTTCTGCTTTTGTACCCATGCTCCTTATTTACTTAACTGTGTCAAACACATGTGTGTGTATATATATATATAAATTATTTATATATTTTAAACAGTGTATAAACATACTGGGATATGAGAATTAAGAGCACCTGAGAGTGCACAAGTCAGTGAAAGTTTCTTTCAGCAGTGCTGTAAACAACGTAGTCATAATCCTTGAAATCATTCACAAGTGGAAATAGCTCAGTCATTCTGACACCTGTGGTGCTTTGCAATGGAGAAGCCTTGGAGGAGCTCCCGACTCTCCCTCTTGGTTGCTGTTTTTTTCCTGGAACCATGAAGTTACATTGCTCTTCACCGTGAATAATTTGGATTAGGTGCTGTAACAGATAGTAACTTAATGCTGTTTTTTCCAGTTCTTCTCACTCTCTAGAATTGGGGATATCTTCACTGAATACCTTGCTGCTTAAAGAAAGTAACAGAAGTTGGGAAATTCAGGTAGGCAATACTTTCAGTTTACTATTCACTTTAAATGTTGATGCAAATATGTATGACAAATCTATAAATATTCATTGTGGTACCAAAAACCATCAAAGCATGATGTAGATTTCAACCTTACTAAGATTGAATGTGGTTTCATGGTACCTCTTGTGAACTCTAAACAGCCCCTGATAAGTCCAATTTATGATATTCAAGTGTTCTTTGTGCTCCTAATAAAAATATATTAATGTTCTTATCTAATATGATAGGAGGTCCAGGTACTTCGTAATGCTCAATAAATTTAACAAACTTCGTTTGACAGCATTGTCTTGTTGCCCCCACAGACTCTGGTATTCACAGTATGTACAGCCACATACACTTCATTTCTTTTCCCAATTTTCTTACCAAGGAAAATTCTTGATGGATTTGCTGATTGCATTTATTTCACATTTCACTTCCTTTGTTTCAACTAAGGCTTCTAAATAGATCTCCAATACCTAATTCTCATAAAAGATGACAAAATTATTTTGGTATTTTTTGTGTCATAACTTCCATGGCTTTAATAATTTAATTTGGAACTCCATATATTATGGTGTTTTTTATCCTGGTTTGCTGTTATTTTAAGGATTCATACAGCTTTAATTCACTACTTTCTAGTTTTTCCTTCAAGTACATGTGCTTTGGTGTGGTGTTAAATAATGTGTAGGAATGACCAGTAGTTTTAATTATCTGAATTTGCCTCCATCAAAATTCTCAGATAGATCTATTCCTATTTGACTTCAGCCATTGATAATGACTGGAGCACATTTATGTAGGGTTAATTGCTGTGGATTACACTAATACCATTGAAACAGTTAAACCCTGAAACTATTGCTGATTTCTTATGAGCTCAATTCTACATAGCAATTCTAATTTTAGAAGCTTGTAATTCTCCTTTAGTATTTTTCTTTACTGTTTTCATATTTTACTGTCTTAAAATTCAAATGAACTGTGTGCAAAAGGATTCTGTAGGATATCAGTACTTTTGGAAATGTACATAAAAATCTCTTGTACATGCTGTTTCCTCAGAAGGAGATGCAACTTGTGGAACATAATGCAAAAATTCTCCTTATAGTGTTTGGCAGGCTTTGTTGTCGATTTCTTTTTCAGGAACTAAGTGTCTTTCTGTTTTACCTTACTCTCTGCTTCTGATCACCATTCATGTAGTATGTAATTCAATTAGCAGTAAAAATTGATGCTTTACTCTAAAAATACTCGAAGTATGTTAGATTTTGTTTAAATACTGGTAAAATTACATTTTACATTTTGAGATACTGGTTAGTGTTACATTTTCTGTTTCATTCTTTCTGTCTCCCTTCCCCCATGTTCCTTTGAACACTCTGAAGTGTTTTCAGTACGACTGACAATACTAGACGTGTTTGGGCTTATCCTTCATGTTGTGCACTTCCTCTCCATTATCACCTGATCTTTTGTGCTCTGATTTCACTATTATTTGTAAAATGTTTGTGCCAGAGAGTCTGGGGAAGAAAGTCTGCACGGGAATTTACCCTGGAGAAGCATGTGACAGAAAGGTGATTGTATTGTTAGCCTGAGAAAGTGAAATGTAAATGGCATCCCGAACTGGGAGCAGGAGCTGCAGCCTCTGTTGCTGACCCTGCAGCTCCTCCTCTGGCCTGAGGCTTGGTGCTGGGACTCAGGGGCATCCCCAGATGTCTTATATGCCCGCCATGTGAAAAAATGTTCCATTGCAAAATGGCAATGGGCTGTGCAGATGGGGAATCTCCTTCCTTCCGACTCTGTCAGGAAAGGGGAGAGAGAGAGAAATAGTGGCCCAGTCGTAGTAAGTAGCCCAACCCTAAAGTAATTTTTAAATAGTTTTAAAAACTGCCAACTCCATAAAAATTCACAACCAGAAAAATCCCGTCCTGTGAGGGAGGATGGAAGGGGGAAGAAGGAAGGCAGGCAGTTGGGTAGCATGTGTAGGGGTGGTAAGGATACGTAAAAGATGATGATGTCTGTTTGAAGAAGAAGACTCAGAGCAATGCAGGAAGGCAAGTGGGGAAGAAACAGAACTTCTGGAGCAGTGGTTCAGTGAGTGGTGATCCCCACTGGAGCAGGAGCAGACAGGAAGCAAAGAGAACTCTGCAGTGCAAAAATATGTGTGTTTCATTCTTGTGCCAGAAACAGGTGAAGTGCAGTGAGTGTTCCCAACCTGTTGGCTGGCCTTTCTGTATGAGCTCCAGGAGTGTCTGCAGGAAGCTTCAATCACAGATCAGGAAGTACAGCCTTCCTGACCTGCCTTGCTGGCAGCTATGAAGTTGGTGACAGTAAAATCTCCATAAACACCTTATGAAGTGGCATATTCCAGATTAAANNNAAAAAAAAAAAAGCCATAGATCCTAATACTTTTCTTCATTTACCCTAAGTTTTTGAGGTTCAGAAATTGAAAGAATGTAAGATAGTCATGGAAAGTGCTCTAGTGCAATTTCCTGCTGCCTCTGCCTAGAATCCTGCAACTTTCCCCTGCCTCACTGCAGTTGTGTGGGTGGACTTTGTTCCCATGCCAGGTTTTTTTGTCGCATGACTCTGACCATGTGCTTTGTGGATGAAGCATTTAAGCTTGTGGCTCTTCTTCATACTTACTATATTCCTCATCCAGCCTCATGATATTCTTAAACATACACTTTCCAACTGTTTAGAGAAAACTCAGAAAAATCTGAAGGAAAAAAAAAAACCAAACCCAAAAATGTGTTTTTCTCAATTTTTCCATTCGTGTATTGCTAATTCACTAAAGCTCTAGAATACGAGGGTGAGGGAAAATATGGAAAAAAATTCTCTGTTGTGAAGGTAGTGTCAAAACTAAATTACTTAAGTTTGGCTAAGAAGTCTTTGTTCCATTCATGTCTAGTGCTAAAAGCTGGTGCAACATTCCTGCATTACTCTTTGCATCCAGAAGTCATACCCTAAAACATTGGTGAGCTGTTCATATGTTGTGTGTGCAGAATTCAATCTGAGAAACAGAGCTTGAGAAAGACCCCATAGAAAAACCACATCTCTTCAAAATCCCAATTACCTCTTTTATGTTTCCTTGCTTTTCTAGTATGTGATTTTCAGATTTGGTCCACGGGCTGGCTTTTCTGCACAAGCTTTTAGTTTCCTGTCTAAGGAAATGTTTAGACTTCATCCACCACACTTCCATTAATTGTGTATGATTCTAATTTTCAGTTTAATAATTGATTCATTAATTTGGAGCAATGCCATAAAGAGGACTCAAAGTCTGTCAGTAAGAGAATTGCAGCCATGGAAACCAAATTTCATTATACCTGCCTGTATGAAGAGAATAGTAAACAAAAAGTAGGATGGCAAAGTGTGTAGGGAATATTGGTCGATGTCTAAATTAGATACTTAAACTGATTTGTCCCCCTCTGTGCTGTAATGTGGAAGAGAAGGAAAGCATAAGACTCACAAAGGAATTATGCTGGGAAATACATTTGCATGATGTCTAGTTTCTGTAATTTAAAATACTGAATATACACTTGAGAGATATTTAATATTTTGAGTTCTATAATTAGACTTCTAATTCGCTATAGAATCCACTTCATATTACAGATCGAGTTGTTCTCTTCTTTGAGACTTTTTTTTCCCCTTCTGGAAATTGTATGTTATAATCTTCTTCTTAAATTGGCTAATCATATATACAGTGGGAAATAAGACTTCCTGAAAAGCTTGTGTCCTGTCCTCTTACACTGTACTTTGCAGTCTATATTTTTTTTAAAATATGTGATTTTATACTGGGAAAAAACCTGCCATTTTGTAGTTACGGTACAAAGCCCAAGAAGCATAAGAGTATAATTCTGGCTTTTTCCACCTTGAATAATCACATCTCCATAGAAAATGCCCCCAAGTCCATTCAATACTTAATGTTTGGGACAAAGTGCTCTCTGCAGAGAGGATGCCAAGGACAAATGTTCTGGGTGTACTGGAACATTGACATCTTGTTTCCTGGGAGAGCCTGGGCTGAGTGTTAATAGTCCTTGCTATGTTTAGTGCTTACTCTTTGTCTCCTGTATGTCAGATTTGTATGTGCCATCTTATCCATTCACTAAAGCTGACAGACAATGCGTTGGTGTTACACAGATTAGATTGCTATAGGTATGAAGTAATTAAAGACTGCATCATCAAGTTACTTGAAATACTTAAAACCTAGTAAATTTGGTAGCTCAGAGGCAGAGAAAAGCTCCTGTGAAATCTAAGAACTGGCTGAAAGTGAACACAAGCAGGGGAGATCTGTTTGTTCCATTAACGTATCTAAATGTTCTTGAATTCTGGGTGGAGCTTCTAATCATGCAGCTGTCCATTTTCTTGAAAGGCAAGAAAAGGATCCTGTTCTCTCCCAGATGAATGATCTAGTATAAAGAAGGAAATAGCAAGTAGTGAACAGACTTGTGCTAATGGCAGAAATTACTTTTCAAGTTCATCTTTGCCACACAGAATAGTCTTGCAGTCTGTCTTTTGGACCAGCAGTTGGTACAGCACACTGAAGGGCGTAGAATGGATTATATCCTAGCTTCGTTCTTAGCATTATGTGTAGCTTATTCTGTATGCCCTTTTTAGGAAAAGCACTTTAATCTGTGTCCCTTGAAGGAGTGATGTGTTCCAATATGCACTTGTTCGGAGTTTTGGCACATAGATTCAGAATACTGTCTTGAAAATTTTAGTAACATTTTGCTTTGGAGGTGCGGATTTTACAGACTTCTTGTTTCCTTTCTGTCATTTCACAGAGACCTAGTTTGCATGTCTGTTCATGTCCAGAATTGTCTGATTGGGCTGTTTGTGTGCTACGTTATGTCCAGGAGACACTGATCCAGTTTCTTGGAATATGCTTCATTCATATCATATTAGGCTTACCATGAGACATCACTTAGTTATGTAATTTTCTTTTTAAAATACAATGAGTGAAGCAATATCTTGCTACTCCTGCCCCCTTCTGCATGAAGCAGTGGCTATAGATTTTTGGAGAATCTGGTTTCTTTGTTTGATCACGGCAATTTGAAAGAAACACATCTTGTCTTTAAGTCTTTCTCTGCATTGAAATTTTGTTTCAATTGCATTGAAATTGCATTGAAATCAGTCTTTAATCCTTCTAGTCTTTCTTCCTTCCCAGTTATTAATCCTGCCAGGAATGTTTTCTGTTACTGAGTAAATTGGGGAGAAAGGGTAAGTAGGCCAGTATTTCCATTATTCCTGTTGCATAAATGGTCTGCCTCTCTCTGTGTTATGCATGACTGACCTGCCATTTGAGGCTGGTTTATTAGACTTCATTTCAAGTATTTGTCAGCAGTTACTTTGTCAGTCATGTTGGGCCCTAAGTATGAATCTCGTTGAGAGGCTGATCTGCATTTGTACATCCTGGGCACATTCACTCATTGGTGCACAGTTGGAAGACCTGTAAGAGTGGATGGCCTCAAGCTGTAACTTCTTTAAATCCCACTGACAGGCAGAAGAGGAATGCTGCTTTTGAATTGTCTCAGGCAGGAAAATAGTGGGGAGTTTCAGTAGCTTCAGTGCGTATTTGTTTGCTTTTTAGTTAATATAAGTGAATTAAAAAATGATGATAGTAAGGCTACCCTAGCTCCCTTTTCAATAGTAGTCTATTCAAGTTAATGCTAGTATTGTGAGAAAGATGCTTTTACTGTGGTAAGGAGGAAGTGTGAAATACCTTCTCTTAAAGAAGACTACATGGGTGATAGTTATTAGTTATAGTGTATATATATAAAAATATAAATTAGCTGTATATAATATAGATATATATAATACAGATATATATATAGATAGATATATAGATAGTCTATACATAAATTATCTTAGGCAGAAGAGGGATGGGAGGCACAGAAAGCATTGTAATTAATTACTGGGAGGCAGGAGCACCAGAGGAATTGTTTGATTTATTAAGTAGCAAGCTAAATCTGTAGTTGAGTAGCACCTGCATCTCAAAAAAATCAGTCAGGCATTGAGTGGAAACTGCTGGGTACATGGCACTTCTGACACTATAGCAACCTAACTTTCCATCTGAGTTTTGAAATGCTTCTAACAGAAGAGCCCTATCTTGAGAAGCCACAAGAGACTGCTGTATTGAATGTCTTTTAATGGACTGTGACTTAACAAGTAAATGAAAAGCCACACAGTGACATGAATCTCTGGTCCCTACGGATTTTAAAGTGCAGATCCCCAGAGTAGTTTGTATATAGGTGTTACTACTTGATTTATTTGTTGTAATGAAAACAAATTCATGGAGGTTTGCTGAAATTTCTCATTGTTAGCAGAATTGCTATGGAGGAAAAACATGACTTACTGTCAAAATTTTATTTACCTGCAGATAACCCAGTCTATAGAATGATTTTGCCAACAAGTGCTCTCTCATAAATACAATAGTCCCTTTGTTTTTGTACCCTCTTTCTTTTGCTCTCCATCTAGCTCCTCCATATCTCCTGCAACTATCTCTGCCTGTGAATATTTAGAAATATTTCAGCAGAGCTTTTTAATGTAGTAGGTTATCTGTTGTGCAGTTTCCATTCTTTAGATTTTTTCCTTTAAAACCAAACAAATCTCCCACCCAGTTATTTTATAGAATATGTAAACTTCAGACCTGTTTCATAAGTGTAGTTTCTTTCTCTCTCTCTGTTCTGCCTCGCTTCTCCTCTTTTTCTCTTTCCTCCATTAGAGCACCAGCCTTTCCTTCCTATATTACCTTCAATGTAGCACTAACCCGCCCTGTTACCTTTCTGCCTCTTCCTTTCTGCTATTTGTATCTCATAATAGCTGTAGTGGTTGGTACCACTGCGGTGATTCTGTTAGTTTGACCCAGAATTTGAAGGCTGATGGATAGCATTACATTATGAAGTTCTTTGTGGTGGGTGGTACAGGAGAAAGACTGTAACTATTTCTGTTTTTAAAGCCTGGGAAAAAGTTGATAGCTTTGCAAATACTGACTGTAGTGCCATTTACAGGGAAGGGAGTTGATATGTGTTACAAATTACAGAATGGTTTGGGCTAAAAGAAATCTTTACAGTAGTATTGGAGACTCATGGATACTCTTTGTTAACCTATGTATTGGTTCTGCATACTGGTTTGCTGTGACAACACCTTGTGAATAGACATCTAATTCCCCAGTGTGAAGTTTTGTAGCAGAAAAATCTCTGTTATATGTCCCAAAACAAGCTGTTACAAAAGCACATGCTTGTTCCAGTCTCTAGAGGTTGATATACTTTCATTTCCATATGTGTTTAAAGAAGTCACGTAGCATTTACTCACCGGAAGCTTTAAAATAGAGTAGCACTGCAGCTATTGCTAATTTGGTAGTTCAATTCGAGCTCAAGTGTGGAAGTGGTTTTTTTGTTCATTTCACTGCCTTATTTTTTTTTTCATTTTCATATAGCTGAGAATCCTTTAGAAGCAAGATCACATATATCCAGAAATAATAGCTTGTTTTGCAGAAGCTTATGATGTTGTGAGGATGTGTTTAATAACACTGTTGCTAGTAACATGCAGCTACAAAAGGAACAGAAGTCCATCTTGACAAATTCAGAGCAGTAACTTTTTAGAAGAAATTCTAAAAGACTTTTCACTATCTTATTGTTGTGCTGTTAGTATTGGTACATTTAAAGAATGCTTAATTTTTTATAAATTTCATTTTCAATATTACAGTCGATAGAATATTCATCAAGAAGTGAAAGAATGTATTTTAGACTATTGTTTTCAGAATTCTTGGAAAAATCCTAGGCACTGTGCCTTCTTCCATCAAAATACCAGTTCTGTATCAGTCAAAGTTGATGACCACTATGCACTGACTGTTATTACTGGTGTTATCAGTGCTGTCTAAATTTTGCAGCTGTCTGGGATGTCAGTATATTACAGAGCAAGTTAAACCAGCATTTTTATTTGAGAGTGATAGGTTTGTGCACATCTCACTAGAGCAGTTGAAATGCTTGAGGTATCTATCTAGCTATATAAAAATATACACACCTGCTAGTAATTTTCAGATGTTCAATAATGGATGTACTAGTGACATAAAAAGATTCACCCTCTTTTGACAGGTGTCAGCCTTATTCACTACATTGCATGTTCAAGAACTGCAGTTATTTCAGCATCCCTGTGTGTTATTCTACTGCTCCTCTCTTATCCCTCTTTATTTTTCTAGTTACTTCTGCCTTGTTGGCTGCCTAATGTAAAATACATGTGTTGTTTGTGGTGGCTTTTGATTTTTTTTTAATCTTGGACTCTAGCTGATGTTTGTCTTTAACATGGAAATGGAAGTTCTTTCTACTGGTTGTTCTATCATCCCAGTTACAGGGCTATGCAACAGGAGAGGGAGACAGAGATATGAGATCAGGCTAGATGAAAGAGCAGGTGGAATAAAATACTGAAATACATAGTATTACAAGTAAGCAATGGTACCTGTACTGTTTCTTGATCTTATTTTTTTCCTGCTTTCAATATTTATGATATATTCACATGATGGAAGAAAGCCCACAATTGTAGGTTAAAAAACAAAGAACTCTTTATTGTACTAGAAGTATTTAACTTAGGGTCCTTGAATAATACCAGTTGCATTCTTCTGGATTAGATGCTTTGCATGCAACTGAGACAGTTAATTGTAAATGTGCTGCCCTTTTCAAAATGTGAACTTTTATTTTGTTGAAAGAAGTGAAGTTTGCTCAACTCTTTATTTGTGCCCTTCAGAAATAATCATGAGCCTAGAAGACCTCAGTAGAACTACCAAGGGGAAACCCATGAGGGAGGATCTAACCTGTTTCTCAGAAAGTTACCATGAACTAGGCCAGGCTGTCCTTTGTTAACACAGAGTTAAAACAGCAAGCTTCTGCCTGTGGCCCTTCCAGTCCTAGGTCACAGTTGTCAAATCATGGGACAGGTACCAGCATTTCGGTTTTAGGCTGTCTGAAGTCATCATCTCCTGACTGTTCAAGAGTGCAGTGGGTGCACAGCCTGGCCAGCATGCTCTGCTGATCTTACGGGCAGCAAACAGTGGAATTCATGTTGCCTTCTATGGAGACTCGGTTTCTTGGAGCTGGCACAGATCGTAAATGTTTCCTCCACTGTTGTAGAGACAGACCTTCAGGTACAGGACTGCTGATTTGATGACATGAAGTGAAAAACTAGTCTGGCCTTCAGTAAAGGCCTAGATAAATGTGATTTCCTTTCCACCTTTTGCTGTGTGGTAGTCTGGCACCCTGTGTGGGAAGGCTTTTGTACTCTGCTCAATCTCTGCCTCTGCTATTAATGTAGAACTGATAATCATTAAAGTATCTGTGTAAGATGTACATGAAATAACTAATATTCTGTTTCCATTGTAAACTACTTGCTTGTACATAGCCACAAAAACATATTTTATGAGTTACTGTGTGTTGATACTCTGGGCTCTCATGAAGAGTTAATGTCTTTCTCTTCTCTAATAATTTTCTGCTCTTCAGCAGTGAAATTTTGCCCTGAGAAAGGGAAATCCAAAATGGAAACAATTCATTTTGTTTTCTTTCTTCTGACACCAGAAATGCTAAACAACTTGTTTTTAGGAAATTGCTGACAATATTCTGGCATTTACAAGTAAGAATATACCAAAACCCATCCAAGAAATAATTAATTTTTAAATATTTCTAATTTTATTTATTTTGCTACATTTCCTGAATGGAAACACTGCCTATAGCCCTCTCCTTCACAAGTGTACAGAATGAATCTAGCTCTTATGCCAATAAATATTTAAATTAAACCATGGGAAGGTTGTGCAGTGTGAATGAACAGTGCTTGAGACCACAGCACAGTATGCTGATTTGGTCATTGGGTCCTTTTCTGTTTTGTCTTCAATCTGTACGCCCCAGAGAAGGCCACGTCTCTTAAACAGAGCTCTTTCTGGAAGATTGGGTTTGTTAGGAGACTATTCTCATTAGTTTAAAAAAAATACAGGTCTCATCTCAGTAGTTCTTAAGTTGAACTGCAGTGTGAGCTCCCCATCAAGGCATGAGTCAAGACTGGACCATAAATGAGCAGCTTCTGCAGCGCATCCCTGGAAGGAGGGAGCAAGCTGGTGGTGGCAGGGAGCTGAGCCAGGCACTGTGCCTCCTGCAGCTCTTCATGTCAGTGGTCACGTCTGGCACAGGCTTGCCTGCCCGNATAATGAAACCCTTTGTGTCCCCCTCTAGAGACATGTGCTTCAACAGCAGTGAGCTGTGCAGCTGCAGCCCTAGCAACAAGGGCCTGGAGAAAAGAATGAGGGCAGCTTCCCAGCGCAGGATGGCCGGGGGGTTAAGGATGAGCAAATGGAACGGGTATCATAGTATGTAGATGAACCTGCGTGCCTGTTATTCTTCCTAGGGATAGTTTTTTTTATCGTTGTTTCAATTTTAGACTGAAATATATCCATGTGTCTTTTAGTACATAGATAATTCAATGACTAAAGACTTGCCAGTGTCTTTATTGCTTTTAAGAGCCTTGATAGTGCATTTTCTGGAGAATTCAGTGTTTTTTGGTACAGTGCAGACGGTTCATTGTCACCAGTTAAAGAGCACGAAGGAAGTCAGTTTTGATTTTTGTAGTGTAGGTGCACAAAATCCTTAAAGATCCAATGGTTTAAGAAAGGAATTTATTTTTAAAAGTGTACTAATTCAAAGGGTTATTTGCATTGTTGCTTCTAAAGTGGTTATGCTTGTTGTGACAGATGTTTTCTAGAGAAATTGATGTTAAATACTTGATTTTTAAGGTGTAGCAATCTGATCCATTTCCATGGGAAGTTCCATGCATGAGTCGAGGATAACTCTACTGATGAGAATACGATAGGCTTCATTAATTACCTAGCTGTGGATAGGGATTCACAAGCCGCAGTTTGGGCTGCATGTCTGGGAGAGAGGGGCGTTTGTTTGAGGGAGAGACTGAATAATGAATACCTTAAACCAAGTGATCTGTGTCTGAGTGGCAGACAAAGAAGGCTTTGGGGCAGTGAGTGATTATTCCGTGCGAAAGGACCTCAAGCATATCTGGCCTGCGTGCTGAATCTCACATGTGAGCCGTCGCTCCTTATTTCTCCAGAGAAAAGGGGGAAATGAAATTCACTGAGGAAGCAAGTGCACCTTACTAGTGAAGGTGCTGTTACTGACTGCATGATGCTCATCTAGTTACTGTCATGAGGAAATTTTGGTTATTTTAATTCTGTTTTCCAGTCTTCTGTCAAATGCAGTAGACATTTTTTAACAAGTTATGTACAGATCTTTGTTTGTTCTCCCTTACATTTTCATACCTCTTAGATGCAGTCT